>OMLF01050258.1:39572-55537 GCA_900302615.1 Holocentrus rufus
CATTTATTATATAATAATAATAATAATAATAATAATAATAAAAGAAGTCTTTACGCAGAAGTCTTTATACCTTATGTAGCCAAGCTAGAATAAAAAGCGATTGCTCCATACCTGTATATGAGCTTGGCCTTGCTGATGGCTCTGTTCAACATGCAGTAGACGAACTTTCAATCCCTGATCTTTAGCTTGCAATGGAGGTTCTTGATCTTGCCTGAGGTCTTCACCACACACTGTGTGGCCCTTAGCCGGTGGTAGGTGTCCCTTGCTCTCTGGTGGGCAGACCTGAACTTGTGGTGGGAGGACATTGCCATGTAGAAGACGATCTGATGTTGGCGGTGCCCCAGCATTTTCCAAAGGTGCGAGGTCTTGCTGTGGGAAGTCCCGCTGAGGTTTCTGCGGGGGCTTGTTGCTTGGCTGCGGGCCAGCTTGCATGCCAGTTGTTCTCAGCAGGGTGCTGCCTCTGAGTTGCGGCCCCCTGCTGAGTTAAGAAACATGCAGCAGGGGGAGGGGTCCAGAGCAATCAGTTAAAATCGCTTAGTCCAACAGACATCTCATTAGAATTAATAGACAGGCTTGAAATGTTCAGTTGCGCTGATTAATAACTGAGTTTCAATTCAATGGTGCAATGTAATGCGCAAATACACAGAAGAACGCAGAACAACACCTACAAATGCAGCGCATACCTGACCTGAATGCAAGTGAGTTACCAGGCATTTGTTCACAGTGTTTTTAGTAGCTTCTATGGATTCCTTTACCCCTGCACCAATCACAAGGATCTTCAGGTATGCAAGAGGCGTTCCGTTTTCTCACCTGTCCTGTGGTAGCGTTGTACTGCTGGGCTCTGATACTGTCTCCTGCCCTCCACCTGAGCCCTTCAGCTGATCTGTAGCCAGGCAGGGGGATGTCCTTGGTGCCAGGGTCTCACAAAGCTCTTGGAGGGATTCAACATGATCCCCAACAGATGCAGCGCCCTCCATGTAGAGGCATGCCTAGGAAGTATTTAAACTTTGAAGAAACTGAAAGATTTCCCTGATTATCTGATTGCAGGTATGCCTGCCTGTTTGTTTTACTCATTATTCATTCTCAAATGAATTTGCAATTTAAGCTATCTTGGTGAATACTGTAAGCTGGTTAACTACCACTGTGATGTTTGACAACAGTACATGCCTGCCCCCCTGTGGTTTGAAACATATTCAACCAGAGGGATACATGATGCAGGCGCAGCACTAAAACATCTCTTTTCCCAATTACTATGAATGCATTTTCATGTTGGCTCTGGTTAAGTGGTCGTGAGTTTCCACATGGAGATCAATAAGACAATCAGCCACACTGTCAGCACAGTAACATGTCAGCGCAGTGTTATAGACATATGCAAGTACCTGCTGTTTCTGCACATATTCAGGGTCAGTCTGGTCAGTGGCCTCATGCAGAGTGTTAGCATGCATTTCACATTCTGCATTCTGTTTTTCTCTTCTGATTTTAGACCATAAACTGGGCACAAAGGCAGCCATTTCTGAGCGTACATCCTGCATGTCACACAACACAAACAGTTAGAAATGTAATTTTTGGTGAAATGTTTATGTAATGCTGGTATGCTGGTAAAAAAAAAAATCAATCAATCAATCAAAAAAAATTCAGTAGAGGGAGGTTGTCATGACTTAAAGATCTAAAGCTGGACAGAGCCCGTGCAATACTGGACTAGTTATAGTTTTTATGGTTATATAAGTGCAGCGTTACAGGGGAGAAAATACAAAAAGAGACCAAATTAAAAATGGTAGGTGGACATAACACCAAAAACGAAAGATAAAATACCTATTCAGATATTATTGCAAGTAGCATTTTCACAAACAATCTGCAATCTGATTGGCTGTCATAATGTATCCTTTTCTACTACATCAAAATATTTCTGTATCATGGTTACGATGATACAGCCTTTTATGTCTGCATGTTCTGAATATGAGCCACAAAAAGGTATTCAACCCAAACTGATGGAGTATTCCTTTGTTTTTTATTTTTTTAATTTTTTTTTTATATAGGGTTGTTCTAAATATATCTTGTTATGCTTTATGCTATTGCTTTTTATGCTTCTACTTTACATTTCAAACCCACTTCTCTAAAGAGAACTGACTCAACCTCTGTTGGTATGTTTCACTCATTGGTGGACTTTGGGCCCAGGCCCTGTCATACCTCCCACTGCTTCCTGACTGATTCAGAGAGCAGCATCAGGTCCTGCAGCTGGGCCCCGGAGCAAAAGGCCCCAAAACCCTCCACTGCACCCAAGAACTCCTCAAGGACAGCAGGCCGCAGAATCCTTAAAGCCCTCTGGAAGCAAATAGTATGCACAGAAAGACATAGCTGGACAAACATGCATGAATATGACCGCTGCGCAAAACAAAACAGACCTCTACTGTGTCCTGATTTTGAGCTTGAAATTCAAAACATGTTTTCAGGGTCTGGATTTTGCGTCATGACAAGGCCAGGCTCTTGTTTCAAGCATGTAATGAGCAGCAAGGAGCTGGGAAGCTTGACTTGCAGTCAGGCAAAGAACATTTTGAAATGCCACATGCAGAGACAGAAGCTCAAATGTGCATTTTGTGGCAAACATTGAAAGGGTAATTTCTGAAAGTGATGACTTGGGAATAAAAAGGAATCTGGTTAAAATTTCAAGTCAGTAAACAAACAAATTCCCACACAAAGAGGATCAGTCCTGCATTAAGTGATTTCTGTTGATGTTTCAGACATAAGACCTTAGACTCTCAAGACACACAATTTTTCTATAGGCTGGAAACAAAGGGATGAATTCCCCAGGTTACAAAAAAAGAAAAAAAAAACAACACAGTGATTTAAACATCATTCTCTGTGCTTCTGTGCTTGAAACGTTACCTGCTTTCTCTTGGCTTGCCGGTCCGATATCTCTTTGTCGCTGAATAGTGTGATGGCTTTCTGGATGTGCTCTTGCAGGCGAAACTTGGCCTTCTCCAGCCTGCTCTTGGCCATAGACTGAGCTTTTGAGTGAACTTCGCTTCTGATCATGACCGGTGGCTGGGGAGATGATTTATTACCACTCTGTGGAGTGTTTGGTTGCTGCCTTATTTTGAATTTAACCTTGTGAGTTTGTGTGGGAGATGAACTTTCCCTCTCCTCTCTGGAAGCTTTTCTAGATGTAATTAGACTTCTGGCTTTCACTAGCTGTTCAGATGTCAGTCCACCAGGATCTTGGGTCAGAGTAAGCTGATCTTTTTCACTTAAACTTGGAGCTTGAGCATGGGGTTTGGCAATTGATGGAAGTTGTGTCATCTCAGATTCAGCTGCTTTTGCAATTTGAACCAAAGACGACTGAACTTGAGGGGTTGTTTGTTCAATCAAAGGTTGAGGCTCAATTTGGGTTTTCGAAATGGGTACAACCATGGATGTTTCTTCTTGTGTGTTCATGTCTTGAGAATGACTGTAGTTTTTTGCGGATCCCTGGAGGTGTTTTTTACTTTGACGAGGTATCTGAGCTGGAGTTCGAGATGGAAACTGAGCTGAGTCATGTTCTTGGAGCGCAACATTCCCAATCTGGCCTACATGCTTAGTTGTAGCAACAACAAGTAACTCTGACTTGGGCCCTGTCTGGGTCTGACGCATGGTCTTACTGGGAGGCTGAATATCAGACATTTCACCAACATGTTGCCTAAACCCAAGGCAATTAAGCATTTCAACAATTTCCTGGAAAAGCAAACACATACAAAAAGGCATGAAGGAGGATAGAACAGAATTTGAGTAAATTGGTTGTTGGCGAAGTTAGCAAAAAGGTTATGTTGCTTCAACCGACCTGAGACCGGGACAGTGCATCTGAGAGCCTGACTTGGATGGTAGAGGTGCTGAGGTGGTGCAGAGGAGAGGTCTTCTGTACTTGTGCCACAAGGCCCTGCAGATCCTGTCCCTCAGTTACAACCTGGCCCTCCAGCTGCAAGCCTCGAGAGATCAGCACCTAGAGAGGAATATGGCCTGTGTTGAGTTCAATATTGTATTGCTCTATCTGATACATCTAAACCAAGTAATTGCATAGAAAATTAAGAATCTCACACTTTATTGGTTAAAATCTATTCTTCTTTCCTGAAAATTTAACACAGCTAAACAATGATCCCCAACTTAGTTTGGTTTGCTAACCTTAGCTTTTGAGCCCGGTCCGGAGTGCCCTCTTTGCTCTCTCTCCTGGTAGTGCTGGTAAAACTCCAGGGCTTCATTGGTCCAGTGGTTCAGTTCAGCCAGGCGGCCTTCTAGCCTGGATGCAGCTCGCTGAAGCTCTCCACATGTCCTTTCTGCCATAGCAAGAGTCTGCTGTACCTGTCCAGAAACGCACAGTACACATGGACTTAGGACTGTCCTGCCCTATCCTGCAACACCATAAAGTAAAGGTAACATGAGCAAAGGTTCATCTGAACAATACCATGTTGTTATTGTTGAAAAACATTGGCAATGTCCATATTAACTTCTTCCTTCCTGATTTTGAACCAGTAGAACTGGGCCTTATGTTAACCTACATAGAGCTTTAATAAATCTGGGCCGCAGTGAGGAATTTGAGATGGAACACAGTGAGACATATGCATTGCAAGAGGCTACCTCTGGTAGAGACTGCTGGAGTTTGTCAGTGTGGCTTGCTTGACAGTCTGGCAATGGACTGTGTGAAGACAGGTCCACTTCCACCATCTTTTTACTCAGTAGCTGATTAACAGAAAAAATGGAAGGAACACAAAACAAAGAGAAGCTCAGGCATGAGATATAAAAAGAAAATAATTGTCTAATCTTTGTCTGTGTTTCAGTTTTACACAACCACGATCCATTAATTTATGCCACAGCCAACCTGTAGTCTTTGTATGTTAGCCTTGAGTGGGACAGAGGCCACCTCTAGTGGTTGTCTCAGTAGCCAGCTTGCCTCCTGGGTCAACATCTGCACCATCTGAAGACTTGGAGGACCACCACTGAGCTCAGCTGATGCCTCCTACGAAAAAAAAAAACTTCATGACCATTGATGCTCCGGAAACATTTTTGTAGAAGCACTTAATCTGTATGGGCATAGAGGCTGTAAGATCTTTGTGTAAAGTGACAGACAATCAGATGATTATGATGCCAAGAACTGCACCAGACTGTTTAGATAAGCTCTGTGGGTGCAGAGCCAAGGATAGGGTAAAGTGGTGGAGTAAACTCATCACAGCCAATCTGAATTGGCTGAAAAGGTTTGTCCTCCTTTTCAGGCAGACATAATTATATCGTAGCAAGTATTAGCAAAATGAAGAAAATTATTTCAAGATAGAGTCTTTTATTGGACAAAAATTTTAAATGCTTTTCTGAAAATATAATTGATTGCATGGGGATTATCAGTGACTAGAGATCATATTTTATAGACCTTTTTATATATCACTTTATTTTTATTTACATTATAACCGAGGTCTGTGGTCATTACCTAACTGGCTAAGGCTAGAATAAAACATAATTGATATTAGTATATGCTTAAAAAACAACCTATTCATCTGAATTAAAGGAATACTCCAATATTTTGGGAAAAATACCCTTTTTCCAACCTACCCAGACTGAGACAAGATGTTTGATACCATTTTCACCTCTGTACGTCCACTGGTTCGGTTCCTATAGGTAGCATCTCGTGTTACCTTAGCATAAACACTTGAAGTCTACAGGAGTCATTAGCCTAGCTCCTAATACGCGTTCAACTTCACCTAAAATGACTCTCATTTTTAAAAAAGTGTATTTCAAATATGTGTATTTCAAATACACATGATACATTGTCTAAATAAGACAATTTCGGAGTTGCACTTCACTCTGATGGAGCTAGGCTAATGACTCCTGTAGACTTGAAGTCTTTATGCTAAGCAAGAAAATACACTGGAGTATTCCTTTAAGCGTGCACAATATGTAAATCAGCTACTAGTAATGAACATTTAAAATCCTAGTATGTATTTGATCAAAACTGTCTCTTGATGATATGTTTGTGCCACTGTGGAGAGAACAGTGAACACATCCATACTTACGAACACTGTCCTTTTCATGCATTCAGCCCACTGCATGTTGACCTTGCTGAGCTGCTCGGCCAGAGTGAGGCTGGTTGAAGTTTCTGTCACTTCGATCACCAGGTTCCCCACCTCATTTAACAGAGCCTGACAGGAGCTCCACTCAGCCACAACCTGGGGACTTTTCTGTAGGATTTTTAAAAGAACCAAAACCCCAATCACACTTTGTGGTTTAGTCTGATAGGATGAGTGTAATGAGTTAGCGGATAGGAGAGGATGAGTGACAATGTAGTAATTAATTAGTAAACATTTAATCAAGGCAAAATTCCCCTTCATTGCTGATGTCGCACGCATGCACACTCAGGACAAATAGGCTGATGTTCAGCTACCTGCATCCCCATTGCAGAAGACTGAGTTTGCGGCTGTATTTTCTGTGTTAGCCATGCCTGCAGAGAAGGAAGGCACTTGTTGTAAACGTCCCAGGCGGACAGCACTCTCTCCATCGTCCCTCTCACTGCCGTCACAGCCTCTGTAGCCAAGGCTGCTTCACTCTCTGCTTCCTTCACCTGTCGACCAACAAGCTGGGAATCTTTACCTGAGGAGTGCAGATTGAGTGGGGTTAAGAGCTATCATTTCTTGTCTGTAGCTCGCTAACTCTATAATGGATTAAAGTACACTGCACAGTGTGAGATGTAGACACATACACATCCTCACAGTAGCTCATACCTAGTGCTGCCTTGCTGGTAAAGTTGTTAGCTGTCTCCTTCAGTTTTTGGAGTGCATCCATCAGAATCAAAACCAGGCCTTGGCGCTCAACTGTTTCCTAAACAAACAAATCCAAAAATCACAAATTTGTTGGTATAATTTAGGAGGATGATCTACTAAGTTCAATAAAGTCAAAATTTTCACAACGGCAAGGACAGGATAATAAATCACAGTACTTGATGTTGAGTGTAATAATGAGTTAAATTTTATTTCTCCAGATACACACTTACATGCCAGTCCTGCAGAAGCAGCTGCACTGCTTCCTGGGATCTGTAGGGAGGCTTCCAGGAACGCAGCTTTTCATTGATGCGACCAATGAGGTCCAGCACGGTGTGACGGTATTCCTGGTATTCCAACTTGATCCCTTGATACTTGGCTGTGACTCGGATATTAGTTAAACTGTTTGCAAATAAAGGAGATAATAATTTTATATTAATTAATAAATTATGTAGCAAGAGTGACAATTGATAATGGATCTTTGGGAACTGGACTGACAGGTGAAAAGGTTAGTGTATGAGTTTTGACCAAAATCACCTTTAGAATTAGTCATAAAACTGAAGACTGGTAAGAGCATGACCTGAACAGTTTTCTGTCATTGATTTTCTCTCAAAAACAATGAATTTTACCTTTTAAAGGTTCAAAAACAAGGCTTTTACTGCCCCACAGCACAAAATTGAAGTATTATCTCTTAGAGACATCTCTTTTGGATGTCTGCCCTAATTATGTAGCCAACATGCCTACTGTGAAAATGTTAGTTTTATATTTTGGTCCATTAAAGGCTATTATATATGTAATACAATACCTTGGTCAGTGACAGAGGCCATAAATTAATCAACGTCCCTTTAATAAAAATTCATCAGTTTGGCAAAGTGACACATCAAGTGCCTAAAGTTGCAACTCATTCCTCACTTTCTAGCCCTTCATAAAGCATACACAGCAATGCATTCTGAATACCATACAAGACAATACAAACATGCACATGGGAAAAGTGATTTTTAAAACCTGCTTATTACATGAACAAAACAGCTATTTCACCTTCTTTTAATCTCCTCAAACTTTTCAAAGGGCACAATTACAGCACCAGAGTCATCTGTGTTGTGGAAGGTGTGAAGTGTGTTGAGGTGGTGGCTCATCTCCTTAATCAAAGTCTGAAGAAAACCAGGAGAAAGATCATAAGCATATAAAGTGGATTATGAAGGGCAGTATACTCTGAAGTCTCAAGATTCTTTTATATGTCCAGTGACAGTCACTATGTGCTGCCAACTGTGCTATAATGCCAGTTTCTTCTTGACCGCAGCTAATGAATTTACATCCATGTGGTCTAAATGCTGATTCGGAGGCATTCACAACATGTAAAAAACGTATTCAAATGAATATCCGCACAAAATATTGACTTATCCACACTGAGAAATTTTCACCTCTGTACGTCCACTGATTCCATTCTGATGGTGAGCATTTTGTGTTAGCTTAGCATAAGGGGCAGCGGTGGCCTAAAGGTTAGAGAAGCAGGCTCGTGACCGGAAAAAAGACAGCTTCAGAGTTGCTGTAAGGTTTATTTTTTCACTTTGATGAAGCTAGGCTAATGACTCCTGTAGATTTCAAGTCTTTATGATAAGCTAACACGTACAGATGTGAAAATGGTATCAAACATCTTGTCTCAGTCTGGGTAGGTTGGAAAAAGGGTATTTTACCCAAAACATTGGAGTATTTCTTTAAATTCAAAACATATCAGAATTGTATCAGCCTTCAAAAATCCATATCAGAAAAACCTTTACTAATACTTTTACTAACTCCATGTAGTCCTATAACCAATTTACCTTTGCTCTGTGTCTTAGGAAAGCTAAAAACCTCATTGACCAAACCTTTAGTGTGTCCTGTTGGGCTCTTGCTTTTTTAGCAGCGCTTGCATGGTCTTGCGCCTGCTCTCCCTCCTCAGTTAGTGCTGCCTCCGCACACTGCAGCCAAGCAACAACCGAGTCCAGAGGAGGAGGAAGGCTCAGGTCCAGTTCTGCATTACACCTCTGTAGCTGGAGAATGACACCCACACAGAAACACCCACTTATAACCTGGCGTAAGCAGGACAATACCTGGAACTCTGAGCAAAAGTAATCAGGCCTGATGAGCTGGTTTTTAATGTTTTTCCTCATCCAGATGGGTTGACGACTGGAGAAAGCCAAAGGAGGCTTAAACCCACAATATCTATTGCCAACAGTTTTCATGTCTCCAGGCCATTTGCCCAACTATTTAAACAGATGTTACATCAAACAGCAGGAGGCTTTCATTGTTTGACTACAATTATTAATAATGCTCCATACTAAGTGTGCTTAAATTCTTTCATAGGATTCAGTAGAGTGAGCCTGTACTTAAGCTGGTTTGGAAAATCCTGCTTTGACAGAGTGAGTTCATGACCACCTTGGTGAGACCAGTTAGCAAAGTTCGCTGTTTTATGTATTTGTGAAGCCAGCTATCTCAATGACACCCTGACTCTGTTGAACTGGCCTTTTGAGACAGGCTGCAGAAGCATACACTCTTGCTTGATTATATCTGCAGATTTCTACAAAAGAAGGCTGTCACAAACATCACGATGAAGTAAAACTATTCCTATGGCCTCTCCAGGCACCAGAACTACACATCATTGAACCTTTATGTGAATTTCCACCTCAGAGAACTGGAGGCTTTCCTGACTGAGGGAAGGTCTAGTATCTAGCACATACAGTTCAGGATGAAGTACAATAGAATGACAAGGAGCACTGAAGCTATACTAAAGGTGATTATTAGGTAATGGTTATTCATATATTGTTAGTTGTTTCTGTATTTCTCACCTTTTCCTCTAGACGATCCCATGCTGCTCTGAGAGCACGTTGCTCTTGACTTGGCTCAGGGCAGCGTCTTATGGCCCCAAGGAGGGGAATCACTGGCCTCCTTTGCTCACTGAGTGAGCCAGCAAGGTTCTGAAATACCTAGAAAACCACATACACACAACTAACAACTCCGAATCACTATACAATAATGCCAAACATACACACCCACAGGTGTACTCTGCCACTTGAATCCTTGCCCATGCCTGGCCTTACCTCATATTTTTCTGCATAGCTTGATGTCTCGGTGGCTGTCCATGCCTCTGATAGTTCCAGATATGATTGATCTAGCCAGCAAGTCACCTCTTGTGCCCGCTTATTGGGAGACGCCTAAAATTTCAATACAATAATTGCAAATAATTACACTAATGCCGTGAGAGTTTTTACCAGGGAGTGTACTGTGAAATTAAGATATTGTAAGTGTGTTAGCACTGGAGACAAAAATCAACAACACAACATACAGCAAAGCTCCTTTTGAATATTAATCACATGCAATTGCAATGATTAACAAGAGAGAAAAATGTGCAGCACTTCTTCAATGTGTGTGTGACTGAAAGATGCAAATAGAAAGCAAGAAAAATAAATCACAGCATCCTCTGTAGCTACCTGGTATAAGGGTGAGACAGCAATTGCTGGAGTGAAGTGAGCGGGCAAGCTGACAGGAGAGAGGCAGGAGGGCTGGGCCAGAGAGAACAGCTGGACCACAGCCAGCAAAAGATGGCATGAAAAAGAGTTAGAGGAAGACGACAGAAAAGATAAGCAGCAGATCTGGGAAGAGTACTAATACATCCTGCTCAAACGGAAATACTATGCAGGATATTTTACTTGGTAGAAAATTGAGTAAAAATTAAATGTAGCTCTCTGGTAAAGCCAGAATACTCTTCTCTGCTGATTGGCCATTCACCAGGTCCTCAAACAGCCAATTTATAGGCCTGCATGTAAAACATTGTGTTATACTTCATTAAAAGGGTATTAACGTGAAGGTAAAATTACTACAAAAATAAGTAGCCTTTGCAAAAAAGCTAGCCACTTAAAATCACAAGTGTAATTTTGATCATTTATCTGTTCACATTCCCTACCAAAAATATTTAGGAAATGCAATTGATCTTAAGAATCCAGAGGAATATGAGTTCAAAGCGTAAAGTGGTATATTTGTCCCATTATAACTACTGCAATCTAGCTTAGTAAGCTAGTAACTAGCATGTTAGCTAATGAACTTCCCTGCTAAATTCAAGCACTGTATTTGTTGCACTGTATAGAAAGTGGAATGCATGTCTCCTCTGGTTCCTCTATGGGAACCTGAAGAGGTTAAAGGATCATCTGTTGAGGGAATATCTAATGAGTCTGCAAGTCTCCATCAAATAAACTGACTAGCTTAATCTTAGCTGAAAGCTATGATCCCTTTTTGATTCTTAAAATCCTCATTAACGATGACAAGGAGATGTAGATGAATGACAGGTTAAAGAAGGATTTTTAACCTTTGAGACAAATACGACATGAGTCGTTCAAAGGGAGTTCAACTCAGTATCTACAAAGAGGTTCAGATACTCAGTGTAGATATACAGTAGTTAGACCGGAGAGACCTTTAATTTGTAGGAGCATCATGTGTATGAAAGAAAAGATGCTCAAGAGGTGAGATGGAGGAAGAGGGGTGTCAGGATGGATGAGAAACAAAGGAAAATAAGATAGAAGCAGAAGAGGGAGGGGTATGGGAATTATCAAGGATAAAAAGGAATAAGTGACTGGGGAGAAAAACAGATATGTTCAAGTGAAAATAAGTACAGTGAAGTTGTCTGTGTTCATAAAATGTCATAGAGAAGAGGCTCTGATCTGAGATCAGTTTGCCTGAGATCATAGTGAAGCTGATGCAGTCGTATATGCTGACCTGCAGTCCTAGATCAAACACTGCTGCTCTTATGAATTCTTACAA
The DNA here is from genome assembly GCA_900302615.1 of Holocentrus rufus. Classification (NCBI taxonomy): domain Eukaryota; kingdom Metazoa; phylum Chordata; class Actinopteri; order Holocentriformes; family Holocentridae; genus Holocentrus; species Holocentrus rufus. Next base: position 51,134 of record OMLF01050258.1, read on the forward strand.
CTAACCTTTAGGGTTGCATTTCCAAATATATCCATTGCCTAAGTACATTTTTTGGCATGATTCTTGAAAAGCCATGTCTAAACATTTTGTCTGTCAAACTTAAATTCCAGTTAAAATATGACACTTTTGTAATTTAGGATAGGAATTAACAAATGTTGAAAGGAGGAACTATTCAGGTGCATGAATATTCTAGAAAATGAGCCCCTGTTGTATTTTTGAAGTGTCACACTATGAAAAAGCAGTGGTGTGATTGCTAACCTGCAGATGGTCATCAGGTGCTGGCATATCATTGGAGTACTGTAGAAACTGGGCCACATAAGTCATAATGGACTTCTCATCTGGATCTTTAACATCTGAAATACAGGGAAATATAATTTTTGGATAATTCATTTTTCAAACTGAATTTAAAAAGGTTAAAGTAACTAATTTTTTTTATTGGTAAACATGATGTGATTACTAGTACTGTTTTTCATGACACTATTTGTTACTCTGAAAAGTCATAAACAAAATTATCTCAACGGTCTCACCCTGGGGCTCCAAAAGACGGGGGATGCGGAGCTCCCTCTCAGCCAGGTGAAACGCCTCCTCCAGGTTCTGCTGGCTGCTTCTGGACTCCACTAGGGACAGATCTACCAGCTCCGGTCTGAGAGAACTCAGGATGGCCAAGAAGGCCACCCCACTTCTCCAGCTGGACTTGAAGTCCTTTACACTGACAGAGCAACCAGCCCTGGAAACAGAAAGACAGGAAGTATGAAGGAACCAAAGATTCGAATGTAGTACATGGTGCCAGAAATGGTACTGTGGATGAGAGCACGCAGAGAGCTTCTTGGTCTTTGCAATGGGTAAAATAAAGTTTTTAAAACCCAGAGAAAGTCCGATAGAAAAGCTTTACTCACTCGTTGTTTTGACCTGCTTATTCCTAGAGCATATCTAGTGTGATGCTTTTCTTTTAACCATCAGTATTTGAGCAAATAAACCCACCGTTGACACTGGTCCCTGACCCACATGAGCAGGGCCTTCTTGGCAGATATTCTGAAGCGACTGTGGAGGGGTGATGTACGACCTGGAGGGGCGGGACTTGCTGGGCCTGGACCGCCAATGGGAGGGCCACCAGACCAGGAGTCCAAGCTGGCCAATGAGTCGAGGGAGGAATGACGAGAGCTGAAGGACAGAGTGCTGGCCAGCTCTTCAATCTAAAGTATATAAAGATTTTGACAATGATGAATCAGTATAATTGCTCATTCCCATCATGCATCATTACAGTGGAAACTGCTAATACTTTGTGCTGATTTTCAATATTTCCTAGAATATTTTTGCTCTCAGTGATAATAAAACACAGCAGGTACTCACATGACAGTGGAGAATGATGGTCCATATTAGACCAAGGATGATGGAGGGCCGTCCATCTATTATATCTGGGATGTTTATGTTCACCAGTTTGACCTGCACCAACCAATGACAGCAAAGGTCAACAAAGTACGCCACAGATTGACATGCTATCTTTGGGGTGTGGAAACTTACCGATTTTTTCTTGAGAAAATTTAGCGCTGTCTCAATGTTGGCCCTCTGTTGGAAAACCCCATGGCCCTTTTCCCTTTTCTGTAAAGATGATGTGGTATATCAGCTGTGATAATGATGGGGCTTAGGAATACCTCTGAAGACTTTGGCAAATCCTTGTGTTCTTTTGAATTTTTTAATTCCACACTATTTACCTTCAACTAATAAGTCAAAGACAGCTGGAATTTGTGTGTATGTTGAAGACGTTTTGCGAAACAGCTTCATGATTCCAATTACATTTGACTTACTACTTCTAGATATATCATGACCTGGACGACTGAAAACCTTCACTGACATATTCCTCAATATTTCTCTATTGAGGTAAATTTTCCACAATAAACTACCGGACCTCTGTTCATTTCAATGAGCTCAGAAGTTGTTGTAACTCACCATACGTTGGCCACTCATCACCTCCAACAGGTCAAGCAGCCTTGCTCCATCCCTAAGGTCAGAAAACAGGTCTGACACCGAGGACGGAGGGTATCTCTGTAACAATACACAAAATAATCAATCCGCCAGATCCACTGAGTGTATAGAACACCTGATCTTTCGATCAAATAAACTAACTGGGTGAAACCAGGTGCAAACTATGATTCACTATTAACATCACCAGTAGTGAAGGTGGAGAAGCTTTGCGGGAACTGAGCAAAAAGAGGTTTGATCGAATATAAAGAGGGCAGGCGCTGCCGAGTGCATAGCCTAGTGTTTCAGTGTGTAAAAATTATAATAAAAGTTCTCCATTTTTGCATCTCAGAAGATGAGGACCAATGTGTTCACCTTCATTTGCATTTCAAAGTAATTATACCAAGGTATCACAACACTACACAATGCACCTCCAAAACTAAAACCCATAACCCAAAAGGACTAAAGTTACTGCCAAATTTCTCTAATTAGTGGATTCATTCAAAAGCAGCCATGTTTCTAGGTGGAGTCTTTAAATCTAGGTGAAGTAACACTGCTGTATTTTGTCTTCCAGAAATAAAGGGAACGTTTCCTGTAGGGGATTGTCAGTGGGCTTAAACGGTGGCAGTATGTGTTATGAAGGAGTGAGAGTGTTTAAATGTAGCCAGGTGGATAAGAGGTTGTAAAGGGGTGACTGGGTTCAGGTTACGTGCTGTTCTGCTCACTATTTATATTCCAGATCCATGTCACACGCGGCTCAAGGTCTCTTGCCACAGCGCTAGAGCGGGTCAGACGCTTCTCTCCTTCATTGCACCTCGTTGTGTGACCAATGAGTCAGCATGTCACGTTCTATAATGAGTCCAGTTTGGCTCATATCATTTACAACCCCATCATAGCATGATGTCATGTCATTTTGCAATGCTTTCTGGGTACTCACAATTCATTAGTTCACAAGAGCATCATTGTTGTTATACCAGGTAAGTTCTATATGAACAACACAAAACCTTCTCCTACTTCTCACGAACTCTGTGGATGAATTCCAATACATGGAGTGTACGGAATATTAGGGAAAAGGGAAATATTAGGGAAAAGGGAATCCTAAAATATGTGCAAAAGATACGATTTTCTCTTTACAAATGTCTGTTCTTCCATCAACATCAGAATCAATGTGAGATTTGTGTCAGTCAAGTTCATGACCAGCTAGCCATTTGTATCTTGTCAGTGACTTCTTTTCAATTCATCCTGTCCCGTTCCACCATACTTTTATAAAAAACTGTTCAATGAACACAGTGCATGTGAAAGTTAAATGCATACTTTTGTGTAAGAGGTATAAAACTGGTACCATTTTGTGTTCAAAGGATTTCAACTGGTCAGGGAACTTTTTAGAATTACATATTGGAAGATATATGACTGAGATTTTGGAATGTCCACAGGTCCTTCTAGCTTTCTGTAAATGCATGAAAGATGTTTATCCTATTAAAATAAGTAACATGCACAAAAACATTTTCCCCAGTGTACCTTGGCGAGCTGAGCATTTATCCAGTTGGTGAATGTTCTTTTCTGAATCTGTTCTTGTTCCACTGTTAAGAAAACAGAGAAAGAAGTTTTAACCAATGCACAGTACATACAGGTTGCATGTAAAAGTTTGGGGTGTTTGTTTAATTTCATTCAGTTGAGAGGGAACAAATATGGTCATGGAGATTTGTGTTTACACTGCCTTTACAAATCAGCTGCATATTGCCATACATGGTTCCCAAATGGTCTAAACATAAAATACCATGACTTTTCCATGATTTTCTGTGTACTGTTATGACTTTTAAAATCCTTCATGGCTTGTTAATGTGGTTTTGCTAAAGCAGTGAGCAGTCTGGTTTGAGCTGTCAACCAGCTCCAAATGAGCATATCACGCATCAAAATATGTGAGACAAGTTATCATATGCTTTCTGCTATATTCCTGGAAAGTGTGCCAAATTCCCTGATTTTCCCAGAGAATCAAAAACCCTGATTTTCCCTGCCTGGAATACACCTTTCTGAATGCCATAACATTCCAGAAATGTCCAAACCAGTGGGATACCTGTCCACCTAAATCCCAGCCAGGTCATAGGTTACTCACCTAAGACGTTTTGAACTTCCATGCTAATATCCAAAAGTTAACAACCCAGTGTCCCCAGTACCCAATAGTCACTGGACAGATTAGCCTCCTCACACAACGTGGAGTTGCCTTCTCTCCCACTGGTTGCTGATACCAAAGATCCCAGACCGGATGGCTTCCTCTTTAAGCTAATAAAGGAGGGCTGAGGCCTGGGATCTGGCCAGCGTGGTAGGATTCCAAGACAGTGACAGACATTGATACTGAGGCGCGCACACACACACACACATACACACACACACACACACACACACACATACACATGCATGCATGCACACACACACGCACACAACACA
>OMLF01050259.1:0-22530 GCA_900302615.1 Holocentrus rufus
CTGTATTGCTATTGCATAAAACTGCAGGGTGAGACTTTTGACGCCATAATCCCATATAGCCCTTAAAGGGGTAAAAGCCTCAGGTCTTTATTCTTGTTAAGAGTAGATGTTCTGTGTATCAGTTAACTGGCATGAAATCAGTTTTGTCTTTTGTGAGCCTGAGAGGAGCTGGCTTTCAGCCCAGTCAATATTCAGTGTCCAGTAAAGACATTTTGAAAACATGCAAGAACATAATAAAATGACAATATAGTGTAAGTCTTTCATCATACAGATGAAAGATGTTAAAGAGAATTTGTCACAGCCACATATCTTCTCATCCTGTCTAACTTGTACAGTGCCCTCTTTAGGGCCTATGGGACTATATCCTCATGGAGAGAATGAAGATAAAAATAAAATTAAGTAGTATGTCACCACATTTGAACATAAAAAAGAAATCCAACAGCCTGTTGAGTCTCATATCTTGTTGGCAAAACGAATCATTCAGGTATAACTTTGTTTTCTATAAATAGAAAGAAATATGAAAAAAGGCCTCCTTTTCATCCAAATTACAATCACTTTGTGAAAAGCTTAGTCCAGTAGATGTAATGTTGTTGCCCACACTAACTGGCTGTAATTGTGTTTGTGAGGATAAAGTGGATTCTGAAGCGGAAATGATGTCTTGCTGGTCCATAATGGCCAGTCAGGGATTTCAGATGGTGTCTGGATCAGGATGCCGGCCAGGACATTTTCTCCTGTAACCACATTGACCTCTGATGTCAGTCTGTCATTACCAAGGTTTAGATCCTCCTGATGTAATTGAAAATCTCCTGCGTTACCTGTTTGGTGAAATGCGTCACATCACTGGCATAGGTGGGACAAAGATGGTAGACGGTGATTTTCTGAAATGTTTGAATGCTCTGTATTTCTGTCCTGATGTCATAGGATGTTACATTTAAAATTATGAGATTTATGAGCCACAGTTTTATGTTTGAGCACGGTTTTCCATAGATCCATGCTCTCACCAGGTACAGTCAACACTTGGTTTTCACAGCCTTGAACAGCCTCTATAGAACAGTTTTACAAAATATTACACTTACGCTTTAACACTTTCACTGACATCACAATCTTCAGAACTTCCTCTTTCTGCCTCTTCCTTTTAAACTATGACACTTTTGATCACCATCATACAGAGAGAAATAATAACTGGGCTTCAATGGGTCGGGCGACACTTTCATTGTGAAGTGCATCGATGTAAAATAGAGGAGAAAATTTCCTGAGCCAACAAATGAACACTTGATTTATAGATTGCACATCCATTTACAAATGTCAGTAGCTCAGATATATTTTTATCCCCCACTTGTTGCTCAGCATTGAATGAGCCTTGAACAAATTCATTTCTAATTCAACATCAGCCTTCGGAGTTCACATAGATTTCAGTAATAATAATATCCAGTACTGAAGACCTACATATGGTTTGGGTTTTGGGCTTTAGATAGATTTATTATTTTATGGTATAGTGTTGTTATCTTAACCTCGTATTGGGGAATTTGTGTCTTTATACACAGCACTGTGTCAAGTGGTTATGCCTCAGTTTGGACACTTTACACCACGAGACCATTCTGCACAAATCTTAACTTGTTTTTTTGTTTTGTTTTTGCCTATTCTTTCAACTTTAAGACTTTAATGCTCTTTCTTTCTTTCTTTCTTTATTTATTTATTTCTTCAGACAGTATAAGATGTATAGTTCCCAGGCTTCAAGTGATGCATTGCTTAATTTCCTGACATGCTTTTGCGGAGCCTTTCGCCACATCTATTGCTCAGATTTCCACATTACCCCAGTTCCATTTCCTCACTTTTCTGAGTGTTTTCAAAAAACACTATACGGTTGGCCTTAGCTTTCTCCTAGTTCTAGTTCTATTGGGATCATAGTTTTATGGCTAAACAGTGATCGAGTTATTACATAATGATTTCATCCCCTCGCTGCAGTTGCTCTGTAAATCTTAAGGATATCCGTCTCCATAAAACTAGGACACAGACATGATCAACACATTGATTGTCAAACACAGGATTCATCAGATAATCTTTCCAAACTCTTCCTCTTAGATCATTTTGTTGAAACGAGTCTTAAGTCAATATTGACTTGAGGAGGAGGCTGATGTTGGAGTGAACCAGAATATACCGCTGTGCTACTGCAGCTTGTTTGATAATACAATATACCTGCTGGACAGGAACACAATGAATCATGGACCCTACAAAAGAAAGGTTTGCACAACTGATCAGTGGCCGTCACTGGTTCACCTGCTTTATATAACTGAATTTGCAGTGACTCATGTGATTCCTGCCCAAATATATATAATCCTGTTTAATTCTCAATGTACTTAGCGATAACCAGCGGCGAGCCTCAGTGCCTCGCTGCACGTCTCAGACAACACACACACTGAATAACAGACTTCTTTAGGAAGTGTTTGATTGCACAACCTCTATTTGCATCTCACTTGACCTGATTGTGCCTGAAGGACTTCATCTCTGGCCTGTTCTGTCCAGCCAGTCTGACAAAGAGCCGGTTCTCCTTTTTTCTCACAAATGATTTGCCAACAGAGCAGAGACCGATCAGTTTGACTCAAACTGTCTTGTATTAGCACAAAGGTGGGATGAAATGCTGTAAAAATGAGAAATGTGAATCAGCCATATTCAGCAGACATTATTTTCAATTTTTGCTGTCCTTATGAACATTATTAAAATAGAAAAGCATTGGGCAGCTTCCCTATGGCAGAAGTGACCCCTCCATAACAAGCAATACAAATGACTGGATAAAGCCTGTTGATTTCAGGCTGTGTGATATCCACTGAGCACATCTAAGCCTACGTTACATAACGCATACTGATTTCAAGACAGGAACAAAGAGACAAGGAATGTTTGATTACGTGGTGTGCTTCTCTTTTATGAGTTGCTCATACTTCACAGCGTTGGCATGCAACAGTAAGACTAGTTATGCTTCGTACCATCTGTGCACTGTCAACCAAATTTCAAACTGCTCAGCTTTGTGATATTAGTGTTGGGATTAGTGGTTTAGCATGGGGGAGCAGTCTCGATAAGTTTCAAATAACGTAAATGATTCTGATACTCAGTTAATTAGTACCACATATAGCTTTAACTTAAATTTAAAGGGATAGTTCACCCATTTTGAAAAACGTCATATTTCACTTAACCCCTGGCTGTTATGTAGGACAGTAGAGATGCCGTCTTCCTTTCATCATTGCCGGGTAACGGAAACTACTCAGCACCCATCATTTTTGTAATCTGAAATGGTGTTAAAAAGTTGACTGTGATTAAAAAAAATAAACAAAAATCAATGGTAGAACGATTTTCTTGTGTGGCAGTTCTATGTGCTGGACAGTTACTTTTACTTTGACTTTTTACAACCTTTTGGATTACAAAATTCTGACACACATCATCAAAACCAAACTTTATTTACTTATCAACTGGAGTGGATTAAGGCAGTTATTTTTCAGAATGTTAGCCGGGGGGGAAGTACAACTCAGTCGCAGGTGGCTAACGGGACCACCACTGTCCTACCTAAAAGCTAGGGGGTAAGTGAAATAATGTCAAGTTTTTCAAAATGGGTGAAGTATCCCTTTAAACTCAGTGGCAGTATTAACAATCAGTTTAGTTATTATTTATGCTGCCAGCATATTTGTACTTTTAATGGTAAATGCCCCATTTCCCTCAGGTGGAATTCATATTCTATCATTTGTACCTTAACGTGTGTGTGTGTGTGTCTGTGTGTGTGTGTGTGTTTTCTGTAGGCACTGGGAGGCCATTAAGAAGTGGGACGAGGCCATTCAGCTGACTCCAGACAACCCACTATTGTACGAGATGAAATCTCAGGTATATGACAAAGCAATATTGCGCAGTTACAATTTAGTGCTATTTATCCTCTCCACTACTCTTCTTCTCTTCCTTTTAGCTCCCAGTCCTGTCATAATATGGTTAGAATTGCCTCTAACCACATGGCTGGAACATGGTGTCTCTGTTTCTCCTTTTTCCCGGTACAGTACAACGTGTCAAAAATGCACACACATGCAGTCCAAAAGCTTCCTCCAGAGTTGGGTGTTAAGTTTTGCGTCAGGGTCGGGGATGTGTGTCGGGGAGTTTTGTGTATTCAAGATGTTCCCTGGAGAGCGTGGCCAACATCGATGAGTCGCTTGTGGCAACTTGCTTTGAGGGGAGGATTTGCAGCTGCAGATTTCGAGATTAACTCTTATCAGGAGCTATTAAGTGAAGAACAGACATTACATTCTTGTCTGAAGATGGGAAAACTTAATGAAGACCAGATTTTTGTTTTATATCTGCGTTCTCTGTGGCCGATCTGTGTTTTTATGTACCTCCATTAACCCCTGCTGCCTGTGTGTGAGTGTCCATATGACCACCCCAGCCCAAATCCAGCTGACACATTGGTATGCTTTCATGAGTGATATGACTTATCAGCGTGGTGATAACACTCCTGAAACTGTGCAGCATGTTTCCAATAGGTTAGAAGCTTCAGGGCATTTTTTGGTGCCTCCTTTCACTTTATCTCTCTCTTTCTTTTATTCTGTTCCTCTCACTTCCTCTTTGTCTTTGTGTTCCCCTCTCTGGCCACGTTAGAGTCCATCTCTTCTGATAGACATCTTTGAAAACATGAATAATGCCACGCAACTAGGAAAAGTAGAAGAGCCCGAGGACATTTAGAGCCAGCTAGGTGAATCTTCTGAAGCACATTATCTTTCATCCATTCACTATCTGCTAAATTAAATCTCTCATTATAGCCTCTGACTTCTGAATGGTCTTTTCCTGACAGCAGGGGTTTCACCAGGATTAATTAAGATATGTCCCCGGGGGGAAAAAGGAAGATATTTTTTCCTGTCATATTTTTTTCATGTTTACTAAGAATGTCTTGATACCAGAGTTTTGGTAGTTGTCATCTCAATAGCTGATTTTGATAATTCAACCTTACTTCAACCGTCAATAATTATTAACATTATTGACAAAAAGTTGCACTTTATAGTATTAGATCACAATATTAGGTCATTTTTTTAAGAAATGTGAATGATTCTCTTTAAAGCATTTATTACTGATTAATGCAGAAGTCAGAGCAGTTTATTCTATTAATTTTTCCAAGAAGATCAATGCAGTTGCATTTGCAGAATTTATAATTGATGAATGAATTGTTACACCCAAAGTGGTTTCCGTTGCATCGTAAACTTGTGTCAGAAACATTTAGTCCATTAAATTAAAATTGCATTTATTTATAAAAAAAAAAAAAAAATTCTCATTCTGTTAATGCAGTGTCTACATGATGAACCAGAGTCCTGCACCACACAGCACAGCATGGCTAACACTACAGTAGACTTTGTACACTGTTTGCATCCCAGTGTACACCGCCACCGGACATGCAGGGTTTATTTTCTTATTATTTAATAGCGGTTTCTGTCTAATTGGCCCATCACAGGCGGCATACTGGCATGCAAATGGTGTGGTCTGAGTTTTTTCAGGGTAGTCATTGTTTCATTGAAGATCACTCATGCTAATGCGTTTCTAGCAATACCATACAAACCGGGAAAATGTGGAAGTATCTGTCAAAGCTTTTAAATTTCGGTCAACAATGAAAATTCTTGGTTAATGGAATTCCTGGCTGATATATAGGAAGACATTACAGGATGAGGCCTGGAAAATGAATACTGCCATTCATTAAAAGTACTGCAGTTGGTTTTTTGCAGCTGCCAAATGTCGTGACTGAGTTGGAAGCATGACAGACACACAGACCTGACTTACCAGTTTGTAAACTGGGCAAGACTGAATTTCCTTTCTACCTATTAGATTATGCTCTAGTGAGTTTAATCACACATGAATAGGTCGTCTCAGCTCTTAAAGACTGTCAGTTCGGGATGCTATTCACATACATTAGGCTAAAAGAGGATGGGTTTTATCAAATTTCCATCACCGAGCCAAATGACGAAAATGGCTGATCTGAGCTTCCACCGATCATTTTCTTCCTCTCATCACTTTCTTCCTATTTAACCCAATCAGCATGTGCGTGATGCATCCAGTTCCCTGTCCGCCTGTCAGTCAGTCATTGTAGACTGCAGTCTGCTCTGGAAGAAATTAGCTCAATTTGCAAAGCTTTCATCACGTCTTACAGGCTGTATAAATGATGTCAAGCTGACTGATGTCAGTGATCGGGAACCTTTTTGGTCATTAAACATTTTGTAGATTTTTCCCTAAGAAAGGTCAAAAATTCAGTTTCAGGTACTACAGAATGTTAGCCTCTGAAATTGGGTTATTTCTAGCTATTTTATCACATTTCTTACCTGTATCTGTTGTGATATGGTTAGTAATTCTACTGCTGTCAAGCCAATGTGTTTTTCAATGATAGATAGGCGCATTAGTGGCATATCACTTAAGGTCCCTATGTGTTCAGGATATAATAAAGCTTCTACCAGGACCTGGGCCTGCTTTGGGTGTGCTGTGCCCCATGATTTTAATGGCATCACACAGTAGTACCATTTTTGCATCCCAGCTTCATGTCTTGTTTGTGTCTAAAGTGAGACACTAATCAGTCTTGATGTTCTGCTCCTCGCTGTCATTTTTGTGATCTCTTCAGTGAAGAATGTATAAGTGCCTGCAGGATGTGTGAAGTAACAAATTCCTTCAGCTAGTTCAGTAAATGCTCTAAAACCCAACAACAGTTTATGCTGTGAAGTCATAGGTTCATTCCACACGCATCATCACCAGGGAATAGAGATCAGTGAATAGCTGCTCTATCAAAGAAGACTTACAGCAGGCAAATATGAATATTAGAGGTGTAAGAAAATATCAGTACGCTTGAGTATCATGATATTATGTTTTGTGGTTCATGACCATGCATTTTCTTCTAGTAACTGCTTGAGGAATTAAAAACTGGCATTCATACTACAACAGAATGTGAACCTTTTAAAAGAAATCGCAATGTATCACCTTGCTTGCAGCATTATAATATATCGCAATATATTGAATTCGAACCTCTGTATCGTGATACAGTATCAACAGATTCGTGCCAATACACAGCCCTAATGCATACTCCATTTTGTAGCTCCATTATGCAGCTGCAGAGAATCTTCAGCCTCCACCTCTTCCCCCCCAAAGTGCATCGCAGAGCTCTTTATGCCATCAGACTGAACAGCAGTTTGTGTCCAAACTGTCCTGGTCTCAGCCAACTAGGAAGAACCTGAGGCAGGAAGACTGCACTGCAGTGGAGTGACTATACAAATTGTCCTGGACTTGTCTCTGCATTTCTAGGTTGTGGACTAAATACGGACACTTATCTGTATGCCTCTGCACTCTCCCTGCACTCTGAATGAGACAGCACATAAAGCACTATTAATGTAGTGATACTGTGAAGAAATGATGATGCACATTCAGGGGTGTATATTCATTAGGGCAGAGATTTAACAGCATTAGTCTGCAAGCCATGGCACTTTATGTGCATGTGTATGGCTGTCGGCATACTTTAAATGTGAATGTGATCCACATTTGAACAAGATGTCCATCACTTACTTTTGTTCCTTTTTCCCATCTTTCCCCTGCTGAATCCTCGTACTTTTGCTGCTGCAACAATCTAATTTCCCCAAGAGGAATCAATAAAGCGTCATCCTATAGTGATCCATCTTCCAATGTCTTGATTTGATTTGTGTAAGCTGTGTACAGTACAGTCTATATGCAAGAGGTAGAAATGATTGTAGAGGGTTTCATTGATAAAAGACAGGTTGTCCATCATTTTCTGAATCTGGCATAGAGAAGCTTTCAGTGCCAGGCCCTACAAGTAAAGGATGGTGTATCTAATCATTGCGCCCGCATTTCAATGTTCTTACAGATTGAATAGAATGATTTTTAATTTGGCATATACTGGTTTGATATGTGAAAGTAATTTCATACTCACACAGACAATAGCACACACTCACAGAGCCTTTAACCCTTCCCCTCTGCCTGACCTCCAGGTGTTGACCATCCTTCAGGAAGTCTTCCCCGCTGTGCAGGCAGCAGAGATGGCGGTGAAGCTCCGCCCCCTCTGGTGGGAGGGCTGGCAGACTCTGGGCCGCACCCAGCTAAACCTGGGCGAGGTGGACCTGGTGAGTATGGTGTCTACCACTTAATTAGACCGTCCTAAAACGCATCTGATTGGCTGAATGCATGTGTGAAACTTTCTGCCGTCAGAGGAGTCTCAAAAATGCACGCACAAATCCAACGGAGTCCACATAAATCCAGTGAATCTGTAAAAAAAAAAAAATGTTTTCATATGCTTCAGAAGTACATACTAACAGTAATCACAAAAATACAAATTTCTTTTAAATGACATTTTTGGATTTTGTCTCAAATTAAAAGATATTTGTGTGCATAAGAAGAAAATTTGTGAACATGAAAAATATTTGCGTCCATAAGAAAAATGTTTGTGAACACACTTCTGTGTTTATAAATCAGGACATACATTTGTGAATCGTTTATGTATTTGCGATTTTTGAGACTTAGGTGACCCCATAGTACTGCACCTATCCAATAAAGCAGAAATATCCCAAAAATAATCCTAGTTTATAAAAGAAAAAGCTCATATCTTCATTTATATGTTTGCAACTGACGTTCACAACTTCATTCAAATGTTTACAGCTGCATTTAACTATGCAACTTTGTTGTGGACCAGTAAGAAATGTGAAATTGTTTGTTTTTTTGTTTTTTTTTGCCCCTGAAATCCATTGACATGCACCATATTTATCAGTTTTATTAACTCCCTGTCTCAGAGATGAAGTGCCTCTTTCAAAGCGCGGCTGTTGCCCGGGGCACGGAGGATTGCTCAAAGTGCCCCAGAACACGCCAGGACGTGTGGGTGTACGAAGCATGCAGCTCACAGCTCCACCGCTCGCCCGTTTAGAGCCGACCGAGCAGGGCTGAACCTCCAAACCCTACGGCGAATGGCAGTGTGTGTACATCCCTCGTGTCCCGGAGCAAGAGAGCTGCTCTACCCAAAACAACAATGGGAAGTGTTGAAAGTTACTTGAGCTAAAGCTAAGCCAAATATAGACACACCTTCAAATATAATGAAGGTATTGGGAAGGAAGAAAAAAAAAAGAAAACACGTCTATTTTTAGCGGGGCTTGTTCAGTCGAGTTTGAGAACTTTGTGTGCATCAACATGTTTGAGTAGCGCCTGCTTGTACAAATATGACTTCAGTGATTCCCCATTTTCTCTTTTATAAGCGTCTGTCTTTTCTTTTCCCAACCATCTTTAATTTCCCATTCTCTCTATTTCACTCCGGAAAAATGTGGAAAGCACCTAAATAAAACAGACGAACAGCAGATGCGTAGTTTGCTGTTTTACTGTCATTTATTCCCTTCGTTTTCTCTGATTCTTTAAATGTGAGAAAACGTGAAAGTACTGTTGACAGCATTTTGCAACATTAATAAACATGTTCATTACTCTTATGCACTTTTAAGGAAGATGTTTTTAGAGAAGCAGGCCATCTGCCTGGAGGGACATTTTTGTCTGTTGAGTGATGACTCTCAGAAGGAAGAATCTGTACTTGAGACTCTCGTCTGTCTAAGATGAAACTTGTGATTTGTGGTTTTGGGCACGGACGGTTTGTTTATCACAAATCTATCACATCTCATTTGTCAGGGACTGTCAGTTGCGCTTCACGGCGACTTGCCCAATAGGTTTTGTTTATTTATGCTACAAGCTGGGAAAATCGGTCACATTACACATCCAGCTGAAAGGAGTTTTGGCTCGGTGCGAGGTGTCCGCTCAGAGTTTTATGGAGAGTGAAAAAGGGAAAGACGGGATGCGGGAAGGCTCACTTTTTCACAGTGGGAGCATCCAAGGCGTCTTTTGATATTCACTAATCTTCAAGAATAAAATTGTCAGTGTGATGATGATCAGTGGAATAAACAATAAAGTTATTGTGCCCTGTTGGCAGATTTTTTTTGCAGTAAATAGCATCTTAAGACTTGATAATAGATAATTAATAATATTTAATAGTAGAGGACTTGTTCAGATGGGATTTTTTAAAAGTCTTCTTGCTGTTAGAACCAGAGACTGAGGGGGAGATGACCAGCGCTTTTTTTTTCCCAATAAAAGCTTCTGTGTTTGATAGATGACACATGGCTACAGGCTTTTCTCATATTTTATTGTTTATTATTTCAAGAAAGAATTTATGTATTCATTTTTGTCTGGTTTTTATATCAGTGGCTCACTGTATCACATAGGACAGTTGCATTTCAAAGTTTTCAAAGTCATTAGAAAAATAAAGGCCGTTCTCCCATCTGCATCCAGTGTCTTTGCACAGATATCTGATTATCTTGTATCTTGATATTGTTTCTTTCCAATAGATTTGCACGTGTCAAGGATGTCAAAGGTTTTTTTTCTTCATTCCTTCTTCACCACCGTGGTTATTTCATTGACACGGTGCTAGTATCGATCAAAATTTAAAGTCCAATCAAAGCCATGTGGGTCATTTTTGTGAACTGACCCTTGGAGGCGAAGAGAACTATACATCTTTGTTACCATGTATTGATTTAGCTCTTTTCACTGAACTTTTTTTTTTCTTTTTTTAATACTCATGGGGTCAGAATTAGCTTGAGACATTTCTGACGTACATTTTTAATGGGATCCAGCTGCTTTCAGTCTCTATCAGTGTTGATTTATGAACTCATCAGTCACTTCAAGTAGCACTTAGCAGTGGATTCATTTTGCCGTTTCACTGGCAGCAAAGTGTCATTTCTCAGAACTGACATGTGGTCCCATTACCAGACGGAGGAGGAAATTTGTACTTCTGTTCTGTGAGATAATAAGGTAAAAATCGATCTACAAATGCACAGTCAGCAGAGCGGCATTAAAGTCTTATTAATGAAACCGTAAATCTGCTTGTACTATAGCATAAATAGGGTTAGGCTCTTGCTTGCTTCACCAGAGTTAGTGTCACACGTTCATTTGTGAGAATCCACAAACATGGGCCTACAGGAATCTACGCCAGCCGTTAAGACTTGTTTGAAAATACCGTTATGCATTTCTTCTCACCGACAGTTTGACTGAGCGCTCAGATATTTTATGACCCCCTACATGTTACACATTACAGCAATATCTGTCTCTGTGATCTAGGCAGGGTTCAGTGATTTCTGAGGGAGGAACTGAGAACTGTGGCTGTTTTTGTGTTGCCCTCATATACTGTCATTAAAGAACCTTGACCTTTTTTACTTATGAATCAGAACTAGAGAGGTCCGTGCATTTCTCAAAAAAACATGCTTGAATCTTCCCCAGTTTATCAGCTATGTAGGCCAGTGTAAACAAATCCAGCGACATTGATGGAAGTAAACAAGTTGACATTAGTGTGTTGGCATCTCACGACCACACCTACACTTTTGAATGCTCACCTTTACCTTTTTTTATACAACTGTAACAAAAGAACAATGTCTTGTCAAAGACAAATGTGAAAAAGAAATTATGAAATCTAACGAGAAATCTAATGATATGATATGATGATGATGTGATCATGAAATGCAAGTGTTTGTTCCAACATCACTAGTCAGGAAGCATGTTCATTTCCTCTTTATTTATTTTGATGTGAAGATCTTTTTGGAACTCCCATCCAGATGTTTTGTCTTCTAAGTTTTTGAAAGCTTTACCATTTTGATATCAATTTATGTGTAATGTGTCATAAATCAGAAACCTTTGAATCCTGATGCTGATGTCCGTACTCTCCTGCAGGCTGTGAGGTCTTTCCAGGTTGCGATCCACATCTGTCCATCAGAGCGCGCCCTGTGGCAGGAGGACCTGGCGTGGGCGCGGAGGCTGCAGCAGCAGCAGTCGGAGGCCCAGGAGAAGAAACAGCGGGAGGAGGAGACCCAGAAGCTGCTCCTCAGCGCCCCGGAGCTCGAGCAGGACTATGATTTCGAGTCTGATGAGGTGCTCGCCGCCTGCGTGGCCGTGGCCGAGCGACAGACGCGCTACGAGGAGCTGAAGAAGAGCGCTGTCGTCATCGATGCCGAGGGGAACATCAAAAATGTACAGACAGAAGAGGAGGGATCCGCGGACACGGCCTCTCCGTCAAAGGAGCAGTTCATCAAAGCACGAGGACTTTGAACTGGAATGAATGGACTTTAAATTGTGATTTCAGTGCTGAATGATTTTATCTCCCAACCTGCTGTTTTTGTGAGCGTCGTGTAAAAAAAATGTTTATTTGAAAGCCATCATGAAAACGTATTGTTTTAAGTAAAGCAGTACACACCTGGTTTTGCCTCAAATGCACTTATCAAAACTTGCAGCCCGTTACATCTAAACAGTAATGAAATGTTTGTTCAATAAATTCATCCTTCGGCCTGTCAGAATCAAATGTCCAACTGGGGGGAACGTATTATTTAGGGGAGCATTCACTTTTTGGAATCTCTGTACTTAATAAGAAAAGAAAATGAACGGGTAACATGTTCCTGCGACAGATTGTGTTGACTGCTGCCCTTTATCAAGGCATTTAACTCCTGTTGGCCAAAGGTAAACAAAATGCACAATGTACAAATTCAAATATTGAAGAAAACAAACACTGTACACAGAACATTTAAGTCATATTTCACAGGTTGTCTGATCAAGCGTTCAGTGCTGTTCTGCTTTATAGGGCAGGATAAATATAGAAATAACTGAAGTTCTATAAAAGTGCTTCAGGAAGTCTCAAGATAATGGTAGCATGAGTGTGACTAAGACTAAAGATCATGCAAAGGTGCTTTGCATGATCCTTGGAACCTGGGAGGTAGCGCCTCCCAGGTTATGGTTATAATTAAGGTTAAAGTTAGGGTTAGGACGCGCTGTTTTACATGCTAATGTTTGAATATTAAAGTACTCTGGGCTGAAAAGACAGGATTTGGACATCTGAATAGTCTGGCCCCTTAAGAGGCCATGTAAATACACAACAGTAGTTCATTTTTCTGGCACAGTGGAGATCCTGATCTGTTTGGAACATGTCAGTCATCAAAAACACATGGTACTTTTATAACTGCCACAGATTTTAGAAGTTCTTTGTCAGAGGAACAGATGACTGGGAAAAGAATGTGGAAAATTCCTTGTTCTTCGGTAAACTGCAACAATGCTACACCCAGTCAAGATAAAACTTTTTCAGTTGTGTAATGGTGCAATAATAAATAAACTGCTACTGTCTAACAAGTACCTGTCTTATCTGTTTAGAAAATCTCCATTTAAATGGTGAATAGAAAGAACAGAAATATGATTTTACAGGAGCAGCTGCTGAATCCCAGTAGAACATCGAGAGTTGAGTCACGTGCAGAAAAGTAAGACATTTAAACATTTTTACCATGACCTGAAACAATACATAAATCTGATTGGCTTCAGGCTTTCATTAATTAAGGGATAATATTATTTACTGTTCTAAAATATTCAATATATTGACAACTAAAGGCAGTGGTGAGGCGGTGACATTGGCTCCTGTACATCACTGCCCCATGATTGTGGATGGGATAACCTGTGTCACTGGGTCAACATAAATACAATTTATCTGACGTAGTGCAGAAACATTTCCACTGCATAAGAAGTTCACTTTGATCCTGAGACCAGAGCCATTCAATCCAGATGTTATCTGATGAGGCATTTCCAGGGAAACCAGCCCATGTCAGTAAAAAAGCTTGATATTCAATGGCCAGCACCTTAAAATATGACACTTGGTAAACAGCCTGGCAGGTTTGGTGTCACAGGTGAGTTAAGAGCTCGCAGGTGTCTGTGTAATACATGTCACGTGTAAATATGCATATGTAAACATGTCACTACTTTAGTATTTGTTAATAACAGGTTCAGGTGGTATGAATTCCAACTGTACCTGAGTGTTTTGATTCTAAATTGTTGAATAGCTCATAAAATATAGACAGGAAATGGTCATATATTTTAGCTACTAGCTTATTCTTGAATTTAGAATTTTTATAAACGATAAATGGAAATGGCTTCTCCTTAAGCAGTCTTTGATTTGAAGTTCATTGAAAGATTTGAATTATTATTATATTATTATCATTAAAAGTTGTACAGCTAAGAAAAGTGCAGTACAAGATTTTTTTTTTTTTTTTTCCAAACGTCTGCTTTGGGTTGCCTGTGTTGAAAGGCAGCACCTTGAACACTCACTGATTTTTGAATGGCATCTCCTAATAGTCAAATGTTTTCACAGGCTCCTTGTGGAAGGGGCTCATATTTCTAAAACAGTCCATCAGATATTGTGTAATGCTGCTGTTAGCTGAGAAGGTGGTGAGAGAGAAGACCTGTAGGTTCATTTTTTCTCTCTTTACCCTTCTGTTAAAATCATATCACAACTGTTTTGTCATTCACATATTCTGCCCCCGAAAGATTGGACAGCAATAACAGACTGTTCAGCCTGAGGCACATTGAGGTCGTTGGAAATCATTAAATATGAAGAAATGGGCTGCAAGTGAAATTGGTAGACCTGTATGAGCAGCGCCGTGCCATTTAAACTGGCTGGTGGTTGGAAATGTGTTTTGCCCATCAGGACTACAGTGGAGGAGACGAGGAGGACAAAAGTGTTCTGAATTTCCTCAGCAGCAAAATGGCATTGAGAGAATATTGGTTAACAAAGTTTGTTATTGTAGAGCATGTGTTGAAGAAATGCCTGGATTTTTTAAGGATCTGTTTCAGGTATCTAAGCAACTTTATCTGTTTTTATAAGGAAATTGCAGCAACTGCATGCCACACTGTGTGAATTATAAACCCATTTAGTGTCATTTTGTGATATTTTGCCCTGTTGTTCAAGATTCATTGGACCCCCGATTGATTCTTCATGCCTTTGCTTCTGTCTGTTATTTTCCTGTTTCTTATTGGCTTTCATGAATATCTTTCCAAAAATCTGAGACCACTTCTGTGTATGTTACTCTCCAACAAAATTATGATTGATGATGATTTGACCTCTGTCCATTCAGCTCAGCTAATCACTATTGATTTTCATTTCCAACACAAAAGCGGCTCTATGGCTGATCAATATTCTATCTACAGCTCGGGGTCATGTAGAACGGCCTCGTTCAGGATAAACAGGTTTTGCTGACACAGTTCCAGTGCTGATCTGGTGCAGATGCATCCCTCCTCCTCCTTTTAATAGCACAGATTCTTACAACTCACCTTAAACTGAATATTATGTCGAAACACAAACAGATTAAAGTTTTCAGATTAAAGTATTCTGATTGGGTATTCTGATTTAAATGATAAGAAGAATGTCTTCTGAGTTAAAGTGCAAAGTGGATCAAACAGGTTTATGTCGTAATGCTTTGCCTCTCAGGGTAAACTGTGGTAAGTTTACAATACACACTTCACGAACATGATGAAGCTGGGAATGAACTGGGTCACACTGGGTAACACTTTATTTGAATATTTATTCATGATCTTGGTACAACAGATTGTTCACAAAACACTGGACATTTTAGTGGTAACAGCTGTATTGAAATTGGTTGCTGTAACAACAGACTTCAACACAGAAATATGAACAAGGTTGGTATTTCTGTGTTCAGTGGCATTTTCATAAGGTTCACCCATTAGTGCCATTTCAAGAAAAACATTCAAAATAAACCCTCGATAGACCTCTAAATTTATTTTATTTTTATTTATTTTAAATTTTAGGGATCATTTTCAAGAGAGGGTTCACTTTAAAACACTATCTTGGATTTTAATCCTCCATCTTCAATCTTCCAATAAAATCGGATTAAATGAAAGGCAGTGGAAATGAAATTAGGTCAAATGAAATGAAGTGTACTGATCCTTTAAATTTGAATTAAGCTGTATTTATAAAAAACATGTTGCTTATTGAGGCCTCTTCACATCATCAATGTTTGAATCATGAAAACATTTCTACAAGTCACAGTATAGCTGCCTTTTGTTATTAAATGTAAGGGATGATGATGTTTTATCTCAGGCAGTTTCATGGAACTTTTAACCAGAATGATCCAATTTTTTGTGAATGTTGAAAAGTACCAGAAAATAAAAAAAATTGTGAGCATATTCATCTTGTACCAGTCTGAAATGGACAGAAACTATCTGGACCTTCTCACAGAGAAGACAATAAAATATATTCTCATATTTTTAAAATAAATTAACATTATGGGACAGTTCACATTTTAACAACCACTCTTTGCAGTCATTGTGCAGGCGAGTCAAAAGGCTCCAAAACCAATATGGCCTTGCAGTGGGTTTACAATTCAGAAAGTGCAACAAAAAAAAAAAACTCCTCTAAAAATGTCATGTTTTCTATATTTTTGTTGATATAATTGCAAATAAATGTATCATCTAAATTTGAGTATAATTCTAATGAGGTGTGTTTAGTGATATGGTGTTTTTTCTAGTAAGTTATTAATGAGGAGTAATAGATTGATAATGGATATTTAGCTCAGCAATACATCTGCTGAATGTTATTTTTTTTTCAGCAGTCTAATATGGCAAACAGATTAGATATCTACAAACGTGATGAATTCTTCAGTCTTCGGACCCTTTTCTGCCATCATGCTTTTGCAGAACTCTCATTATTTTCTATTTTTTTGTCCTGAGACAGTCCAATTACACAGATGAATGCTTCTCTAATGAGTTCAGTATGGAAGTTCACACTTTTTCTCGGGCGATTTCTCACAGTCTCTCAGTCTGTCGTCTATATCGATTTCTCTTGTATGTTCAAAGTCTCATCTGTGAAGGTTACATGCAAAGTCTGGTCCTTGGGACCCAATGCAAGCCCTCTCAGCGGCCGAGGTTGATTCCTGCCACACGGCCTGCCTGGTGCCATAGCCTCTAAAACAGATAGTGAATGTTCCCTCTGAGGGCCTGTCTTCTGGGGGTCCTGTAATAGAGGTCCCTCTGCAGCCGGCGAACCGGAGCTGCCCTGTCCCGCTCCTGGCAGGGAGCCCATCCTCCCATCACTTCCCTCTGATGGGTACAAGAAGGTCTGTGAAGTCGTCACGACCTCCCTCAGTTCACGTGACACCAGCGACGGGGAGTCCCGGGACACGATGGAGGAGGAAAGGTGACTGTCGGCGCAGCGGAAGTGCCCTCTGCTTCCTTGTCCCCGGCCACCCATTTTGCAGAACAGACACTTGATTTTCTCCATCAGCTTGAGGACCACAGTCTTTCTGAGCAGGATGTAGATCCAAGGGTCCAAGATGGGGTTAACAGAGGCCATGCGTATGGCCAGCAGGTCTGGGTTCCTCTGTTTAGGATCATCTATTGGGTTTCTGTACAGCTGGTTCACAAAAATCCTCAACTGAGACCACAAGAGAGAAAAAAAATACTAGATTATTCATCATATATTAGTTTATCAACTTATAAGCTTAATAAAATGACTGATTTTCACATCAATAAGCCCTGAGCATTTCAAATGTGAAATCTAGTAAAAACAGACTATATTTGAGATAAAATGTCAGCGTTTTTGCCTGTTCTCAACATGGTTGGCATGGAGTGGTCAAATCTAAATAGACAATTGGCCACACTGTAAATTTTGCGCAACCACAGCACAGAAGCAGTGGCAAGAGGCCAATAAAAACAGAATTACGTTTCCTAAAAAGCATCCATCCCAGGCGAGCCCCGGGCTGTTGGGATTCCCTCGGGTCTAATCACCAGTCCTCTTCTCACAAAGTCAGAGTAACTAATCTGCACTCGTGAAATGGCTGATGACAGGGAGGTTACAGTGGGCGATGTTAAATATTTTACTGGAATATGGGTGTGAGGTCTATGGGTCACGAACTTTTACTACACAGATATAAGAAGTTCTCCTTTTCATTCTGCATTACAGTCTGAACTTTGTCCCAGTAGCTAAAGACTGAAGGGGTTATGTGGGCCTATGGTTCAAAAGAGCAAAGTTTTGAGATGTTTTTGGAAATAGCCTATTAAATTAGACACTTCTCAATTTCTGCAATGCAAAATTATTATTGTGTTATTTTTCCTATGTAAGAACCTTCGTCTACGTGCTGATCTGAAAGGGTGACATACTGTGAAATCAGCACTGGGGGTGTGCCTCAGTGACAGTTCATATAGTACATCATCTGACCACGAAGATTTAAAACAGGAACTTTTAAGTTTCATTCTGGATGTTTATTCACACGTGCACAAATGTCATGCATCCCTCCCGGTCGTTGTCATGTTGGTGAAACATTTTGGAACATATTCCAGTACATGTGGCTTCAGAGAGGGCGCACAATCGTTGTCTGTTCCTGTTCCTGTTTTTTTTTTTTAATGTACTGTTTAATGTACTGTTTTTGCTCCAATAAAAAGGTTTCATTTACATTTCAGTCCCACTTTGTTTTATTGTATTCTATTCTATTTTGCATTCCCATTGGTTCAAATTAAACTCTGAGAACTTAATTATCATTTCAAACGACTCTGGCTGTTTTTACAAGCAGGTGACCAGTATTGCGCAACATCCTAGAAAAAGGCGCTTTGCTGACTTTTGGCTTTATTGTTGCTCATACTCACCAATAAAGGTATGGAGCAGATGAGAACCACAGCAGATGTCGCGATAAGCAAGATGACCATTTGGATCTCCGCTCCAGCCAAACGCCCGAAGCTCCGTCTGCGCCTGAGGTCTGCTATGCGCCTCTGGTCCGTGCCCAGAGACGTGCGGCGAATGAAGCGCTTGTGCATCAGGATCAGAGCTCCACACACCATCACGTTGCATATAACCGTCGCCAGCACGATGACTGCGTTCACACCCGCATACATCAAATTAAACGCCACGACGGTCGTGTCGTTGTTCTGCCAGTCGATGAAGCACCAAGTCCTCGGATACTGAAGCGTCACCTGTCCGAGCCCCATGCTGGGCAGCGCGCAGAACACAATGTTGGAAATGTAAATGACCAAAAGAGTCAGTGCAGCGAGTCTTTGGTTGACGTACTGATTGTAGAAATATGCGTGGTTTATGGCCAAGTATCGTTCAATGGACATGGCAAATACAATGCTGAGCTGGACCAGGAAGAAGAAGAGGAGGATGAATCCGGAGTACTGGCACAGCGGCTCGCCCCCCGGCCAAGAGCCCTTCATGTAGGTGGCGATGGTGACGGGACTGGCCAGCAGCGTGCCCAGGAGGTCGGTCACCGCGAGCCCGCACACCAGCGTGTAAAAAGTTGTCTCCTTTTGCTCCTTTCGTGATATTCGGAGAACAACTATGGCAATGACATTTCCCGCTACCCCGAATATAAACATTATGACCGGGATAGTGGGCTGCCGAGACTGGCCCATTTCCGTGCTGTTCATACCTGCAGCCATGTCTTTCACCGTTTTGCACTAAACAAACCTCCTCTCAGTTCGGATATGGTAACCTCTTCCACTTGGGCTCGTTCTCCAAGTTCTCCAACAATGCGCAAATCCACATCTTCCAATTTTCCATTTTACGCACGCGCTTCAAAGTCTATATTCCGCAAAGTTCTTCTTGAAAAGTGGAAGATTCCATGTGAAAAAAAAAGTTATTCACTCTGTTGGGTTTGATGTATGAACGATGCTCTCTGTCCGGTGTGACCCGTGCTGTTATCAAACAGTACAGTGACAGGGAACTTTCTTCTTGGGCAACTGAGCGCAACTCCTCCTCCGCAGCTCATTTAACCAGTGAGCGTTTAAGGAACCAGTCTATAAGTAGGTTAGGTGTAGCCAAGTACCTATGCAGGATTAGTGCAACGAATTTACAGTACTCTCTTGGCTTTAACAGCAGAGTAAGCTTGAATTTAAGTTTAGCATTCATAAGTTTTTATCACAGTATTTACCCAATGCGTTTTATCCCCACTCTGCGTGCAGTTCTGGCTGTGTAAATTCAATGCCCTCATGAGTCAGCTTCTCCTCGTTAGCTTCCACGTGACAGACAGATTATTTTCGTTTATAGTAAGCCAATAAATTAAGAGTCCGTATTTATTGGTATCACAGCACAAATACCCATATTTGTACAGCATATAATCCTCAATGGAAGATGCATGTAACATAACTTCCTTACAATATTTTAATTCATAAAAAAACATAATTCTTATAAGATGTAGAGTAACACTAATGCATTAAGCTGAATGGTTATTATTCATCATGCACAAATGCATAGAAAATGCAATATTGTTTCAAGCATACTGATTATATGGAATGATTTTGGGAACGGTGCAGCTTGCGGACAGCGTGCAGCAGGTGGATGTGGTTATCAGCCTCTAATCAGCAGGCCTATCAAGATTATTATGCACGCACATACATTTTGCAATCAGATATACTAGTGAAAGGACACAAACATTGACTCTCTCTCTCTCTCTCCTCTCTCTCTCTCTCTCTCTCTCTCTCTCACACACACACACACACACACACACACACACACACACACACACACACAAACATGCAAACCACATAAGAGACGTACTGTGAGATGGTCTGCTTCAGAGGTGTGATTCTCACGACACCCATTAAGTTTTTGAACTACTGCAAAGACAAATTCTCACACAGATTAAAATGCTGAAAAAGTACACAAAGGAACAATTACAATCCTACAAAGAGTCCTACGAAGAGTCAGAACAGTTATATACCGAGGAGCCCACATATTACACCCTGACCTGCAAAAATGCATGGAACTACAAAGTAACTAATAAGTGTTGCGGAAAAAAAATATACCGCAATGTTTGGTCCATAACATATTTTTTCCACGTCACAGGCAAACCACAGCAAGCGTACACGTCATGCAAAAGTTCACAAAGGTCACAGACATTCAGAACAGGACGCTTTGTTTGTGTGTTTCTTTTTTTAAAACACTGTGCATCATAAGTGTACCTGAAACTCACTATCGTCACTGTTTCCTGCTGTGAGAACATTTTGGCACCTCAGACAATATAACACCTTGTTAGATATCATCAGATATCAGCAATGATATATTTTACTTTTGCAAACATTTGTTGAGAACATTGATTTAAAACTCATACTAAGGTAAATAGATTCAGCGTAAAATAAAATTCACTGTTATGCACAATTGCATATTGCAACTGCAATTGTTAAAGCCATAGTTAATGTTTACTCTCGTGTCTACTGGTTTTAAGTCATTATTCTTATCCTACACTTGCATAAGGCTAAGCAGGAATATTTTTTTTTGTCTTACTGTAATCAGCAGGGAGTTCCAGTTCCACTTTGAGTCAGCTGGTTGTTTTCACCAAAACCAGCTGCAACTGATAAATATCTAGATGTTTGTTAGGGAACACATCAGGAAGTTGATATTGTGTTTGCTGCATCAAACATATAATGACTAACAATCAATCCTATGTTATATATAAACGACATGTTTTTAGTGCAGGATGTTAGTGTAAATTAGCTTAAGTGTTTGTAAACTACATAAACAACACAGTATTATCTATGACTACAAAGCAGTCCAGTGATCCTTGGTGTTTGTCAAAATGCTCTGCCATGTTTGCAACACCAAACACTCATGAAATGTATGCAGATACCGTACGTCTTCATTGTGTCCTTGCAGTAAGGTTTGGAAGAAACCAAACACCTTAACATCAACATTTAACTTCCTAGGTCTAGGATAACTTTGTAAACCAAATAATTTCTTTTAAAGGACATTGTGCATAATTCAGAACTTTTGCATAATTAAACATATCTTGCAGTTACAAATATAAGATCCCTATGACATTATGACATATAACACATTTCTTGTCATAATCAACATAATATGATAAGCATAGCCAGTTATATAAAAAGTGTATTAATGAGGCAAATAATGCATTAATTGGTTTATATCTGTAGACGACCATGTAATACCTTTGTAACATTTATTCTCTTTCCATTCTCCCTGTCTGTGAATGGTGCTTTAAAAGGTGGATGACTAATACCAGAAGTGTCATGAGGAGCATCACACTGGCTTAGTGGTGCAACTGTCAAAACCACCAGGCAACAGTTGATGTCAATGTGCAACTGAAGGTTATGCTGAACCTGTAGATCCCAGAGAGTTCAAATTCAAGTTAAAATTCAAAATTAATTTATGTAGAGCCTTAAATTACTGTTTACAATGTCAAAAGGCTTAATGTGAACCATTCTAAATTACATTTCTATGCTGATGATACAGTCTTGTTTTATCTTTATCTAATTGATAGGGATCAGTGCAGTCAATACAGTCATTTGAAAATGCACAACTCCCCTCTAACCTGAAAGTTGACAGAGAAAGATACTGTAGCAAACAAAAGCTGCACAAACTTTATTGAAATTTAAATTATGTTGGATCTCAAATTTGAAGATGAAGAGTCCCGTAGACAATGAATTTGCTTTGATTTTTTTTTTTTTACCTGGTTACAATTTGCTCTTGTAAAAGCATTCTCCACCAGAAAATATAGTCCCCGGGGGAAAGTTTGCTTTACACAGTGAATTATCAATTCTGTGGTTTATGAAAGACCCTAACCCTAAGGGACCCCACCCCCCAACTCAACCGAATATTTTAATAATAATTTTTTAATATTCAATAATATTTTTTTAAATTTTCAATTTCTCAACTTTTAATTTTATAAAGTTGTTTTTCTC
>OMLF01050260.1:0-27053 GCA_900302615.1 Holocentrus rufus
GGCTTCATATTTTATCCCTCTCATGCAAATATTTCATAGGTATATATGGTAGATAAAAATTAAAGCTCACTTTCAAAATTCTGCTTACTAGTAAAACTATTTAGTGTTAAATTTTCTTAAATGTTTAAAACAAAAGTAGTTTTCTTCATGCATCATTTTATTAACTGATGTGAAACCTTTTTATTAAAGGTAACTACAGCAGTGTTGCAGCTTTCAGATTAATGTGTTGGAGTCAAATATTTATACTGTGGAGTGAAAGTATAGTAAGTAAAGTATCGTCACGCGATGTACTTTGCACAAAATTGGAGTGAAAGCGATCTGTTGTTTTCCACCCAATGTGAATCCAGCTGACAAAAATGGCATCCAGACAAATGTTATGGATTATATCAGGTCATTTTAAAATTAATAATTAAGTGTACTAATTTTACCATTAAGTGCATTGTATGCTGCTCACCATACTCTACTGTCAAGATGCATATCTGGTTTTGACATTTAATCATTTCTTTGTTCCTCATTACATGTAATCTTCATGTAATATGTTCTTTCAATCAGTCATTACACAATGAACAAAATACAATATACAGCTATCAGTATGAACCTGCTCAACCTTAATTTGTACTGTACACCTTTTCCATTTGTTGATACTTTACACAATACCATATGTGCCAAAATAAAGGCGAGCAAGCATATCACAGCATGAACTGCATTCTTTTCTCCAAAGCTGATTTTACCAGAGGTGACAAACCTGCTGCACTCTGCTTATGCACTTTGTTCACTTTTTTGAGACGCATTGCTTTCCTGTTTTGAAAAAGTAATTAAAAAGTAATTATGTCCATTCTTGAGGATGCATGAAAATAATTTATACACTAATCTAATGCCTTTGTAGGTTAATGGAACTTTGGGGTGAACTTGTGAAACCAATAAAAAAGTGTTAAGTGTGCTAAGTAGGTGATGATGAAGATCAAGTGGATCCATGTTTCATTAAAGGAACACTCCAACATTTTGGGCAGAATCCCCTTATTCCAACTTACCCAGAGTAAGACAAGATGTTTGATGCCATTTTTACTCTGTATGTCCTCTGTTTTGGTTCCTATGGGTAGCATAGCATCGCTGAACACAGACACAGGATACATGTGTTCAGCGGTTATAGTTCCTACTATCTAGCTTCTCCTGAAATTACTTGTTTTTAAAAAAAATTCAAGACGTGTGTATCAAATACATGATACACTGTGTAAATAAGACAACTTCTGAGTTGCTATAAGGTTTCTTTTTTCAAGGCTATGCTAATGACTCCTGTAGACTTCAAGTCTTTATGCTAAGCTAACACAAAATGCTAACCACTGAAACCGAACCAGTGGTCGTACAGAGAAGAAAATTGTATCGAATATCTTGTCTCAGTCTGGGTAAGTCAGAAAAAGAGTTGAAAATGTTGGAGTATTCCTTTAAGTGTATCTTAGCAATCGAGAAAAACTGTTACATGGACATGACATAAATGACAAAGGGTATGAGTTTGCAGTGGTAAGCCACAGTCTTTCACAACAGTCAAAGTTGCAAAATTAAAACATTTACCGGTGCACCTGGCAAGATTTCTATTTACAAAGAAACCCTGTCTTATCAGCCTGAATCAAGGTGCGGTTGCAACAGGAATGACTACCTCATCACGACGAACTGAAATGCCTTTAGATTCGTTCTGTTTGCCCAAATGAAATTCTGCCGTCAGTGCACCTCGTTGGTGGAAAGTGACAAAAAGTGAAATCCAAACGTGTCTCCACAATACCAAAAACATTAAACCTGCCCTCTCAGACTGCCGTAACATATGACTCTGCAGTTCACAGACATTGTGTTTTTGCTCACTGTGGTCTTTTTTTTTTTTTTTTCAAAATGAATCCCACTGAACATCCTCTGTGTGTCCTCAGATACACGGTATTGAGGCGGCATCGAGGAAGCCAAAGGTCCTCAGGAGGATGAAGAGAGAGTGGATCCTTCCTCCTGCAAAGCTGAAGGAGAACACAGAATACAAAAAAGCCGTTGCCAGGGTAAATTAACTCTTCAACAAGATCTGATTTCCAGCAATCAACACACTTTCATATCACATAACCTGTCATGGAAACTGGCATTCACCCTGCCCTCCGGGTGGATGAGCTCCAAAATGTTCAAAACACTGAAACTAGAACTTGTTCCTGTCACTCCACTTTCTGCTGTTGTGATATGAGTCATTTAGCATTTAGCTGTGTGCGTGTGTGTGTGTGCGTGTGAGTGAGTGAGAGAGAGAGAGAGAGAGAGAGATTCTGAAATGTAAAGAATCCATTTATGGAGTGCAGGGTGATTTATTTCCTTACGTTATTAAGTTCCGTCATCCTATATGACATTTTTATGACAGTTTCCTTGCCTGCACCCCTTTGGTATTTTGATGGGAGAAGAAGTGCAGAAGTGGGTTTTTATTTGAGTCCAATGGTAAATGGACTGCATTTATACAGCGCTTTTCTAGTCTACCGACCACTCAAAGCGCTTTACAATGTCTGCCTCACATTCACACATTCACATTCACACACACACACACACACACACACTGATGGTGGAGGCTGCCATGCGAGGCGCCAACCAGCTCAATTGGTGCACTGCCATTTTGGTGCTATGGCAGAGGCACACCCAGCTACTTATCTCTGAAATCACAAATGCACAACATATTTCAGTAAAACCATTCAGTCAAGGTTTCATGTGGTGATTAAATGTTTTTATCAAGAAACTGTTATGCACCATCATAGTGCACAAAGAATAATAAGATAATTTCTGTTTATCCTTACTAAAGGGCTGTGATTAATTAAGATTCCACCTGTGTTGTTACCCTGAGGAAAACAAGTCAACACTGTCATTACACCATAATTATTTAATAATTCCCTCTTTACTAGAAAATAATTACTCCTTAATTCCCCATAATTTGGTTTTGTTACCCCATCGTTACAGATTCACACTGTGGTTACACCGTAATTGGTGGGCCATGAAATAAAGTGCTACCAAAAATTGTAATTTTTCATTGCATATCATGTTTGCTGGTTTCAGTAAATTTGACTTTTTTCAAGTTATACCAGACCAGCTTGTTTCAAAGTGTTTGCTTCATATGAAGGAAATAATCCTAATAGTCTTAATAATATTTTGTTACACAACTTAATTCTTAGCTTTGTGGTGATTTCTTGAGAAAAAAAAAATACCGACATTAATCACGTGCTATTCACAGATAATAAATTTAAAGTATCTGTCAGTGCAGTGAGACATTTTGATCTGAATTAAGATTACATCTGGATAAGAATCCACTGCCACGCTTGTCAGTTTTTCGATTTGGCATTTATGCAGTACTCCTTAAGGTAGAATATTTATGTTGTTGTAATTGCATGTATCCTCTTTATCTGTTTTGTTGACAGATTCGCTCAGATTTTGACATGCGTGACACGGTGGAGTACTCTCTTATCGGACCGGGAGCCAACCAGGAGCCATACAACGTCTTTACGGTCGACTCTAAAACTGGAGAAGTATACCTCAAAAAAAAATTGGACCGTGAGAAAATCCCATTCTACAACGTGAGTCTTCTATAGATATTAACTTCTGATATGACAACGTGTCAGTCATATTGATTCAGCCGTGCTGTATAATCTGCTGGCTTGGCAAAGCGAAAGACCGTCGGGAAAACCGCCAGTCAACTGTTAGGGATCATGTTACCAAGCCCAGAATGCATCAGCAGAACAGTAAATAAGACAAACAGTGCTGTGCATGAACTTGATTCTTCTTCTGGTTCCTCTTGTTCTTCTTTTTCTTCTTCTTCTGTCTTCTTAAAGTGTAGTTTCTTGCAAGGAATGGAGTGTGTGCATGTATGCTTGTGATGCTGCCATGTGATTCTGCTGCAAATCTATCTATCTATCTATCTATCTATTCCTTCAAACCTTAAAAAACAATCAGCTAACTGTCTCTCCACGTTCCATCTGCCTCTGTGTAGCTAACAGGAGTTGCGAGATACAGAAATGGGACCCGAGCAGAACTGGACATCCCACTGACTGTCATAGTCCAGGATGAGAATGACAACCCTCCTTATTTTGAACTGCACACCGGTAGCGTCTACGAGGCCAGCAAAGGAGGTACAGCTGAACTTTAACTGTCTGGGGCTGTTTTCAATTAGGCCTCGTTCAGGTCTTAATCAGTTACTTTCGGTCATTTTAAGGTTGTGGTTGTGCCAGGTGCATATATCCTTCAAACTATGCTCTCAGCGCTTTGCAGGTTTGTTTGGGAAAGCTCCAAGTTGAACATGTTTCAGCTTGAGCCTCGCCGCACTTTACACCAATGTGGAAATAGCCTTGGAAACGGGCTGTGTATCTAGACGGAGCTCAGAGACGAGAAGATAAAACCATGTGGGGTTTTTTTCTCACTAGGAGGACACCATGTCCCCTCTTCACACTCTGCCCCAACAGCAAACAGCGGGCACAAACTGTCTCCTGTCCATTTTCTCTTGTTTATTTGAGCTTCACTTGTTCTATGGTAACATTGACCTATGCCCTGCTAGTTAACAGCAGTGGCAGAACTATTACCACAAAGTTTTATTACATACAAACTCAGAAACATTATTTATATATCCCTTAGTCAGTTTGTCTCAAGTGCTTCATGACAGATAGATAGATAACATAATTTTACATAACGTTATGTAACACAAGACAATACAAACAGACTGTATTATGTTAAATATCAGTTACTTACAGTCTTTACCTGCAGTTCTTCTATTGTGTGATGTCATCAAAACTAATTGCATATGAAGAGGTTAACGAGATTAAAATTGCAGCTGAGGGGAATTTAGTTTGCATGAATTCTGATCCATAAAGAACAGAGTTGATATATAAAATGTAACACTTCCTGTTCGTCCTCTGGGATGCAGCGATATGACATCGTCTTGTTCTGTTGGCATCCACTGTAGGAACTTTTGTCATGCGGATCCAGGGAAATGACAATGACAAAGAAGGGACACCAAACGCAGATCTTGCTTACAGCATCGTCAGTCAAGAGCCAGAGGGCAGCACGCCCAGGTTCACTATCGACAAGAAGACAGGCAAGCTCTACGTCAAAGAGGACACACTGGACAGAGAGGTGAGACCCTTGCACGATGTATTCAGTTTTTTTTTTTTATCCCTGATTCTCGAAATGTTTGCACAAAGTACCCCAAACGCAAAATAAGGAACCTTAACCCATGAGCATTTTGCAAATGCTCCACAATAAGAAGCACCCCATCCAACGTGCATACCTTGATAAGATCTTGTGCAACCAACACCGGGATGTTGCAAATCAAGTGCATTTGTATCTAAGCTTTTGTGAATGGCAAGATGACTTGGTAGGCTGTTCTGCAATCTACCACTAACCATCAGTCATCTAAAAACAGCTGCATGCATCATCTCCCAAAAGTAGCATTTGAAGGATGGCACTATATAGTCACATAAGAGATAAAAATATGGCAGCAACGAGCAACGTGACATGTTTGAACAGAGTTGAGGCTGTTGTTTTTTTTTCTCAGTGTTTTGCATACAGAGATATTGGCACGAATCATGATTTTCATTATTGCTCTTTTTCTTCCCATAGACCCATGACTTCTACAGACTCATTGTACAGGGGGCTGATTTGGCAGGGGAACCAGGGGGGCACACAGGGACTGGTACAGTGGAGATCAAGATCCTGGACATCAATGACAATGTCCCGACTCTGGAGAAAAAAGAGGTGAGAAGCACAGATGCATTCTTCCCCTTTGCTATGCTACTTGACAATAGAAAGTAAAAGTTATGAGAAAGAGAGACGGCATACAACATAGGCCTCACACTGCTCTACAATATAATGCAAGTGTGAAAATAATTATTTATCCGATCCCACTGAGGCACCTTAATATAGCTTTAGCTTTAAGACACAAAACAGAAACCCACAACAACTGGCAAATTAACCCTTTCCACCACTGGTTGGTGTTGAGCTCTGCAGATTAACAACATATTCACCGCATGTTTTGCCGTCTTGTCATGTTTCCAGTATGACGGCACGGTGGATGAAAACGTCGCTGATGTCATCATCATGAAAATCCAAGCGCTTGACAAAGACCTCGAACACTCCGACAACTGGCTGACTGTCTTTGAGATTGAAAAAGGAAATGAGAATAATCTCTTCTCCATCCACACAGACAACAAAACCAACGAGGGCATCCTGAAGCTGATCAAGGTAGAAATTCTTGTATCATGACATTTGTTTTTGGAGCTTTTGCCAATGTGATGTTCTAAGTGTTTGTATTTTTTTTTTGAACATTTCCCCTCCACTCCACAGGCTGTGGACTTTGAAGAAGTCCAGTTTCTCGAGCTAGGCCTGATTATTAAGAACGTGGCTCCTTTTATTGATGGGGAAGCTGTGTCCATGGATGTGGAGGTTCAGGTGGGAGAGGGCGGAAATGGGGTTGCTACAGGAGCTGGATTGAATGCTGGTCTAGGTCTGGGACTTGATGCTGATTTGAATGCAGGAGCGGATGTAGGACTAGACGCAGGAGTGGATGCAGGAGCGAATGCAGGCCTGGATGCAAAATTGGATGCAGGATTGGATGTAGGGCTTAAGCCTGACTTGGGCGCTGGCATTAAGCCTGGGCCTGGGCCAGGATTGGGGCTTAAGCCAGGAGCAGGGCTTAAGCCAGGTGGAAAACCAGCAGCAGGAAAAGGGAAAAAGCCAAAAAAGCCACAAGAAAAGTATCCAATCAAGATTTCAGTGAACAATCAACCAGAGGGCCCAGAATTCAAACCAAAGATCAAGCCTGTTTCTGTGTCAGAGGATCCTTCGGAGATGCCAGAGGATGGAGTGATTACAGTATTTTCTGCTATTGATCCAGACACAGGAAAGACAGCTGAAGATGTCAGGTCAGTCAGGTTCCTGCTGAAATGATAAGAAACCAGCAGTGATAAAATACACTATTTCATCAAATCACCGCCTCTTTTTTTATGTCTTATACAAATTCTTACACTGTTTTTGTTGTGCTCCAGTTATGCCAAAGCTTATGATCCAGACAACTGGTTTACCATTGATGAAGAAACTGCTGAGATCAAACTCAACAAGCAACCAGATCGAGAGTCAAAGTTCTTGGAGAACGGCATATATAGGGCCAAGATTCTTTGTATGACCAAAGGTAAGTGTTTTGGGGCTTTGTAAACATGTTATGGGCAAAAGATCAACATCAACACCACAAAGGGTTAAGAGTAAATAATTTTTCTCTTCTTTATCAGTGAGTTGACCGTCAGCATTATGGAAGTGTTTTCCACATAAAACTTTGCTGAGGTTTTGAACTGGATTTACGGCCTATACTGGCGTGTTCAATGTTCAGTTCATGAGAATAGCTGCTAGTCATAATTTATTATGTGAATTTGACGGTACTTTGACAGAACCTGCAAAACCTGACAGAACCTGCCAGGATTTGTGAGCCATAGGATCAGGCACAAAATGCAAATTCGTCGCCAGATTCAACAGACATGTGAACAAACTGTGGGAAATCTTTATTTCTCAATAACAACAACAACAGGACTGTACAGTACAGGTCCAGCATTCAGGATCATACAAAAACAAAGCTGACCAAAAACACATTTTGACTATCAGATTTAGTTAAGCCTCTGTTCAAAACATTCAAGCCATTTTTTAGCTGCGACCAGCTGCTCTTTACTCGCTCTGTCAATCAGTCGGTTGGTCGGTCAGTCCAGAAAAATTTCCCCACCCTTTGGTGGCCACAGTTTTCGCCTCCAAGAGGCTGAGAATTGGCATGGAGGTGAAGTGTGTGTGTGTGAAGGTGTTTGTTTGTGTTCATGCCAATTATCAGAAAGGGGGCATGGCAATGGGAGTGGCCAGACACCAAAGATGCAAAACTTCTAAACGGATCCACAACACTGCCAAACTTTGTAGAAAGACACACACACACACACACACACACACACACACAGACATACACATACACACAGATACTTTCATCACTGATGGTTTGCCCCACCCCTACACTTTAGCCACGCCCCCTTTCATAACGTTCACAATTGAGTTGCACAGCTGAATTTCTATGTACAGCACAGTTTAGGTTTAAATATTCATCCCTTCACATGATCAGCATTAAGACCACCTGTACTTTTACAAAAGTACACTACAATAGTAATATCATCGTTCTGTAATGTATTAGTATACATGTAATGTTTGAACATTTTGACATGATTAACACAAAATATTAATCATGGCATGCTAAAAACCTATGTACAACACATTTGGAAACTTTTCAGATAAAGGTTTAGATATTTCACAGAACAATGCAACTTCATTTTGGTTGGAACTGTTGTGATCCTCAGATATGCCATCTAAGACAGCAACGGGAACACTCGAAATTCAAGTAAAAGACTCCAACGACCACTGCCCCACCCTGACAACCAACTACAACAGTCTGTGCAGCAGTGAGAAAACAGTTTATGTCACCGGTTCTGATGAGGATGTCGACCCCAACGCCGCCCCATTTACCTTCACAATTGTTCCTGAGGGGACAAAAGGCAAATGGGAAGTAGAAAGAATCAATGGTAAGAAAATGTGAGGCGTGGCCAGAGTCAAGTCAGAAGTAATAAAACGGCAGCAATCATGCAAAAACTTAGCAAGTACTTGCCAAAATGTAATTGAGCCAATTGATCCAATTGCAAAAAAAAATAAAAAAATAAAAAATGGCATAATTACATTATGAGGTAGGGGAAGGGTTTGATTAGGGTTTCATTACCAGTATTTTAAAATTGAATTGCCAGTTCAATAATACTGTATTCTTCAATTTCTTTAAATTTGACCATTTTCATGCCCCAAAAAAAATCAAGTACAAGTCATCAGGGTTTCAGTCAGAGCTTTATTCTGTGGTCAGGCAAGAATCTTCATCATATTGACAGGGGACGATGTTGACCGATTGACTGGCCAATAATCAATACATATAACATCAGCCAAAACAAACAAAACAATCACCCAGTAATATATGAAAAACCTACATAATGAGAATGATTACATAAATATTGTGTAAATAGTGAAATAATGTTCATGTATTATCAAACTGTATGCTTTATACCTCTTTTCTATAGACACAACTGCGGCTCTTCACTCTGTTGAGGCCCTGTGGCCAGGATCATATGAGCTGAAGGTGAAGGTAACAGATGCAGAGGGTCTGTCTTGTGACTCTGATGAGGTTTTCAAGGTGGATGTTTGTGCCTGTACGGGCACAATGGGGTGCGGCGGCGTGGTGGATAGAATCAAGTCAAAGACCAAAACCTCCAATCTCTCTGCTCCAGCCTTGGGCCTGCTGCTCACAGCCATGTGCCTACTGCTGCGTGAGTACAACTTTAATAAACACACTGACAACTGATGGCTGTAAATATTAGGTTCAATATACACTATATAATATAGTGCTGTAGTTCAACATATACTCATGAAAACTTCTATATTTAATGTTTTAAACAACTGACAGCACTGTCTGGTTGGTCTTTCCCATCATGCAAACTGTCTTTCAAGGAAAGCAGCCATTGGAGTCTTGAGATGATGTCATATTCTCTAGATGATGTCATATTCTTATTTGTACTTGTGCCCACCTCTTCAACAACCTCTA
This sequence comes from Holocentrus rufus, assembly GCA_900302615.1. Taxonomy (NCBI): domain Eukaryota; kingdom Metazoa; phylum Chordata; class Actinopteri; order Holocentriformes; family Holocentridae; genus Holocentrus; species Holocentrus rufus. Next base: position 9,650 of record OMLF01050260.1, read on the forward strand.
CATCACTGAATTCCTCTGAATGCGTTTCCCTCTGCAGTCGTCCCTCTTCTGCTGATGTTCTGCCAGTGTGGAGGAGCGAACTCCATCTTCCCCGACCAGTTCACGGATCTCCCATTTGATGCCAAAGAGCACCTCATATCTTACCACACCGAGGGCAAAGGTGACGATAAGGTGAGACTGCATGTCTGTCTTCTGTTATGTGACAATAAAAAGATACCCTGACCTTTTGAATTTTAGTTTAAATATACAATATCAGACGGGCTGTTGTTTATCAGTGTTATTTAGGGGGAATGGCTAACTCAGATGTTAGAGAAAAATGTGGTGGATAGGAGGTTGTCACGCATCTCAAATCAAACTATACATTTTTTAAACATTGTTAATGTTTAAAAAATGAACATAAACTGTGGTGACTAAATCACGATTCATTTTCATTGTTCATTGGTAGTAGAAATATAATTTGCAGTAACACCTCTACACAACCCAGGATAGTCTTGATACTGTCTTACTTATCCATTATACATTACATACTGTTAAAATTGTCACGTTGCATTCAATGTATTTATTTATTTTTATTTTCAATTTATAGGAAGTGCCGCTCCTAAGTGTCCCTGTCGCGCCAGTCACCACGAGCAATGTTGACAAAGTACAGGCGAAGAACATCAATTTACAGTCTTCAAAAGTGACGGAAACTCTTCAGACAAGACATTACACTGACTCAACAAACATGCTTCAAGGAGCCAGCCGTGATTTCACTGAGGTCGACAACCCCTATGGGTCATCAAAGGACCCATACAGCTTTGCTGCTGGCACTGCTACATTTAGCAGATTCACACACGGTGCCAGTAATACCATGTCAAGGATGGATATTTTTGAGGAAATAGCTCTACCTGACACTTTCCTCAATGACTACTACTCTCAGGTAAATTGTTGGTAGCTTACATGTTATTAACCACAAATTATATGAGAAGTTTTTGAAACAGAAATACAGAAATAAAGTGCAACACAGAAACATATGTTCAAGAACAGTTAATCATGTTACTAATGATCATATTTCTATGGCCCAAACAGAAAGCAGTGTGTGCTATACCAACGAAGGACGGCCTTTTGGTGTATGACAACGAGGGACAAGGCTCTCCTGCTGGTTCAGTCGGCTGCTGCAGCCTCCTGGAGTCTGACAACGACCTGCAGTTCCTCAGTGACCTGGGGCCAAAGTTCAAGACCCTGGCTGAGATCTGCTCTCCTCCTCAACCTGAACCTCTAGCTCTCAAACCTTCCATGTCCCCCAAAGTGGAATCTGTTGTCAAAACCACAACTAGTCACATTGTTGAACCTATTGTTCAGCCCAAAATGGAGTGTGTAGTTAAGACAAAGCATGAAGATGTGAAAACAGAGAAAATCATCTCTTCCACTAATGTCAACATTTCCAAATCATCTGTCAGCACAAGCCCACCATCAATCATTCCCCCACCTCTGCCCTCATCAAAGGTAACTAGCATCAGTCATTCATCTACTAACATCAATCAGTCTGCCACTCTGCCTCCCCCTGGACAGACAGTCATACTACAGCAGCAGCCGGTGTATTACACCACAGCCCCTGTTGTACAGCCCATGCACTACATAGTTCAACCACAGCTTCAGAACACTGTGCTGTTGGCTGATGGGGCCCATGGAGCCAATTTCCAGGGCCTATATGTTGTCAGTGGGGCCCAGAGTTCCTCTACTGGGCTGATTATGCAGGGCATCAGTGGCCCTAAAAGCCCCACAGGCACCACCAGCCCCATCAGCCCAGTCAGCCCCGTCAGCCCAGTCAGCCCAGTCAGCAGTACGATGTTGCTTCCTGGAAGCCCAGGCTGGCCCCAGGGCTCCATCCCCATGGGTGGCTGGCAAATAGTGGGTGGTCCCAATCCTACTGGTAACTACATGGTAGCAGAGAGTAAGATTAGTTCATTTGAGGCACAGGGGTCAACCCCAGGGTCATCTCAGGGCACTTTGCCCAGAGGTGCTGTCCTGGTGAAAGAGGCTGCTCCCCCTCAGGGGGTGTTAGGCCCAGCAGCCCAGGGCAGTGTGTATGGCATTCTGCCAGGACACACTGTGACTAGAGAGGGGGGAGTAGTTTTAGTAAATAAAAATTTGGGGCAAAGCTGGGTTGGGCAGCCGGGGCAGATTAACTCAGGGTCAGTCAGGTTGGCAGGTGCTGGTGTTGGGCAGCCGAAGAAGGGGCATGTGGTAGCAGTGCAGCCAGAGGTCAGACAGCCTGGACTTTGGCCAGCTGGGCTGAGCCCAACTGGGATTAGACAGGTCAGTGTAAACCAGTTAGTACCAGGAGTTCAAGGAGTTCCTCTGCTGGTGCAAACAGAGGGTGCCAGTGCTATCCCAACAGCAGAAAGACTAAATTCACCAAAGAATGAAAAGGCCACGAATGTTGTGAAAAACGTTGTTACTGCTGTAACCACTAAAACTCGTGTGTCTACAAAAGAAGGGGGTGTGAGGAAACCAGGTAAGAAAATGCATGAAGATGCAGCTCAAGGAAAGCTATCAGAGGATAAAATCACTTCTGTGTCTCAGCTAGATACAGTACTGAATGTGGAGGATCCCATTCAGTTGGTCCAAGATGCACTGGAAGGCAGTGAGACCAGAGAATCCAACAGACCAGATTATCCAGAACAGACAGCAGAACATTCTCTAGTTAAGAGTGAGGAAGGCAATTTGGAATCATTGCCAGGACCAGATGCATCATCCAAACCATCTGAGCAGTCTGATGCACTGGTAGAGAAACTAGAAGAGATTATCGACCCTGGCCTTACAGTAAATGAAAATAATTCAGAACAATTGAACAAAATTACTGACTCTCCAAATGAGAACTCCACAGAGATGGAAAGCCAGACAACAGAACCCAAAGACACTCAAGAAAATGCAGAAGAAGATAATAAGGCCATTGAATCAGGACAAGAGGAAGATCGTGTTCCCTCTGAAGATTTTTCTGATGCAGATGTGTCAGTGGTTGCCCAAGTGTCCAGCCGAGAACCTTCCCTGTCTGGATCAGATGTCACTGATTCAGATAGTACAGAGAAAGTCAAAGAAGACGCATCAGCGTTTTTTCAAGAAGACGAAGGGATTTCTATCGCAGAGCACACTGAAACGTTAGAAAGTAACAGCAGAGGACTTCTGAATGAAGAAGAAGCAAAACCTGATCAGCTCAGCATCACTGAAAGTCCAGAGGACACACATCCTGAAGTGGAGGTGGGCTCACAGTCAAGTGAACTCAAAGAGGACCAAATCGAAGGGGAAGACACCGCTTTAACAGAGGAAGCAATGCCAGAATTAGAAACAAAACCGGACAGTATTGATACCGATATCCAGACAGAAGATGATATGGAAGTGGTTGCTTTGCCGTGCCAAAATCTGAACTCAACATGCAGCATCACCAGTGCACATGGAGACTTGAAGGCTGAAGAGGAGCCAATGTTGGAGTCTGAGGTAGGGGTAGATACTGTCGGTGAAAAACTCCCAATGTCTCCCCCAGATGAGATTACAGCAGATACTGTCGATGACTCCCAAAATGAGAGCTTTCCTGCTGAGGAAGCAATGCCGGGACTGCAGCTGGGTAACGATGCAGGCGATAAGATCAGCGAAGGTTCTGGAGAGGAAGATGTAGCTGAGGATGAAGCAGAAACATTGCCGCAAAATCTGCTGTCAACGAACAATGTCTCAGCTGACCAGGAAGAAAGAGATCAGAATTTGACATCAGCACCCGATGAGATCACAGCTGATGAGACCGCTGAAGAGAGCTCTTATGCACGGACATCCGAATCAACATTAGAGCAACATCAGGACGCAGTGGCACACATGAGCGACGAAGAGCCTGATGCTCAGCAGAATATGATGTCGGAATCAGGGACAGACCAGGATCAGCTCATATCAGATGACAACATTGAAGAATCAGAGAAAGAGGAAGATTTTATTGTGGAGGAAGCAGCATCAACAATACGACAAAATTTCAGCATCTGTAATGACCAAGATGAGGAGAGTGAAAACAAAGACGCAGCAGGGATGAGTGTCCAAGTGGAAGAAGACACCAAGTCTTACCAGCTGTCAGAAGATGACTCTAGCTCTGTAGAGGCTGGTCCTGAGGTTGGTCTCCATTCTGCTGTCCAACATGCAGAGATCAATCAGGGGGTGATTGAAACACCAGAAATAGACGAGGAAGAAGACCCCAAGTCTTACCAGCTGTTAGAAAATGACTCCAGCTCTGCAGAGGCTGATTATGTACCTGAAGAAGGTCTTCGATCTGCAGGTCAACATGCAGAGATGAATCAGGAGGTAGCAGCATTGATTGGAACACCAGAAATAGACGAAGATGACCCCAAGTCTTATCAGCTGTTAGAAGATGACTCTGGCTCTGTGGAGGCTGATTATTTACCCGAGGAAGGTCCTTATTCTGCTGGTCAACATACAGACATGTATCAGGCAACACTACAGGTGACTGAAACACCAGAAACAGGGGAGGAAGATGACTCCAGCTCTGTAGAGATTGAATATTTACCTCGGGGAAGTTCTCATTCAGCAGGTCAACATACTCAAATGAATCAGGTGGTGGCAACATTACGGGAGATTGAAACGGCAGAAATAGAAGAGGAAGATGACTCCAGCTCTGTAGAGATTGAATATTTACCTCGGGAAGGTTCTCATTCAGCTGGTCAGCATGCAAAAATGATGATGGCACCATTAGAAGTGATTGAAGCACCAGAAACAGAAGAGGAAGTTACCACAGAGAAAGTGAGGCAATGGGTGATATCTTCTCAGGTAGGGGAAGCAGCTCAGAGTCAAGCCGCTGCTTTCCAAGAACAGGAATTAGAGGTGGATGTGGACACTGAGAGTCTGGATGATAAGGCCAGATCCTCAGAGGAACTGAGGTCATCCCAAAAGGCCACAGGACAGGTTTCCATGTTGTGTGAGGAAATTAACAGTGGCTTTGTAGTCGGTCCTCAACACAGCGAGGGTGAGAGTGGAGATTTCACTGTGGAAACAGACGAGGCACTCAGTTTTGATCAAGGGATTAGGGAGAGCCCAGGGGTCTTGTCAGCAATCCAGTCTACTCAAGAAGAATCAGAGGGATCACATTATTCGTCTAGTGCAGCTGGCCAGGTATCAGCAGCAGCTGACTCAGAGTCCAACACTTTGGAGCAGATTGCATCCTCAGTGCTGGGATCAGATACAGGTTCAGTGGGGACAGAGGCTACAGGTTTTATTGCAGTGGGGGAAGTTTCTGGGAAGGCTGGTTACCTGAACTATGCAGAGGATGAGAGTGTGGGTATGGCTGGAGGAGCAGCAGGAGTGGATCTGGTATCACCAGAGGCTGCAGTGAAACAGGCTGCAGCCACAGGCCAGACGATAGAGGCGGAGGTGGTCTCAGAGCTCAGTGGAGCAGAGGCTGCTGGTAGTTTTCAGAGTGATGTGGTGGCCAGTGGGGCAACCAGTGACACTTCCGGACAGATACAAACGGTAATAAGTCAAACTCCCAGAAACAAATCCAGGAAGAGCAAAAAGGACAAGAGCCCCCTAAGTCCAAAGAGCCCATCTGGAAAGTGTAAGCAACAGTGATAGCTCATCAATAAACTGCACAAATCATGCTCATGTTTACCAATCAGGCCAGTCTGTAATCAGTTTATATCAAACAATGCCAAAGTTGTTATTTGTTACTTGCTGTTTCCCACCGGTGATGAGCACTGACACCAGAATTTCATTTGAACAAATAGTTTGAATCTCCATCTCAATTACTGCTAATGCAAAACTCCTCTCTTTGCAGCCCCAAGTTGTAGCTTAGACTTCTGAGATGAGTGCATTTTTATATAAATGTCTTCCATAGTTCAACTTTTACTTTTTATATTGCAACATTTAAGTTAGAGGAATCTCTTTTGACTGCCCCCCCCCTTTAAATGTAAAGGATATTTTTTCTTACTGTTTGAGGTTTTTTTTTTTTTTTTCGCCAGAGAAAACGTTTACCTGGGTGAAAGATAATAAATAAGAGAAGTGTTTCTTGATTTATAACTTGTCTAAACCTGTATGTGTGAGTAAGTATGTTGGTTTTTGCACAGGGATCTAATTACCATCACTCATAAAAATATACAAGAAAACTTTACTGCTGTCATTTTGTTTAGTCAGTACATGAATTTGCTCTGTAGGTAATGTTAGTCTGCCCTTCAGTTGTTACATGAGGGTTTGAATGTATTTGTAATCCCTTCAGGTTCATTCAATCATGTTGCATGCTTTCTATTTTGTATGAATTTTTGTTAAGTTGATATAATGAGGCAATGGTGTAATGGTAGCTACAGAGACGCTGGGAAATTGTGGCTCCAGTATTTCATGTATATATTTTTCTATATGTTTATATTCTATTTGTGTTTTTCAAAATGCATATTGGTTCTTTGGATGTTGCTGAATACTCTCAGGGCTAGTTGGTTGCCTTGGATGTGGGCTTTAATCAGTATTTCTACAATTATAAGTAAGCAGCCCTATTTCAAGGACAAGATACAGTAAGGTTAATAAAGTTTATATACAAAGTTCTGACCTTCAATGTCCTTATTTTGTCTGCTGAATCTTTTTGCTTCTTTAAGGGCTGGTTGCTCTAACATGGATTAACATGGATTAAGCTTTGCACTGGACTAAGATTTCATTTTCAGGGGTGATCTCCATATGATGTAATGATTTTAGTCTAGGAATGGCTTGATCAATGTCTGGGAAAGTGTCTGTGTTCTGTAATGAATTTTGAACTCAAATTGAAGTGTGAACACATTTGAATATAAGAACGAATGATTCATGGTTTTGGTTTCAACAACAGGTGTGTTCTTGTCCCTCTGAAGTGTGTTTGTTTGTCACCTTAATGTTGAGAGTGTGTGTTTGGTGCTTTGTTCTCACACATGTCACCGAGAAAATTATATGCTTTTCGCCGGAGGCCATGAGATGTGATGACTGCAGTGTCACGCTGCTACCTGCATCAGCTCAGCTGAATTAAATGAGTGCCAAGAAGTACACTCACATGTTAACAGCCTCTGTGCTGCACATCAAAAGTCGGCTAGTCGTTGAGTCAAACCTGTTGTACAGCTTTGCCGTTAAATCAAAGGGTGGATCAAACTACCAGCTCACCCACCAGTGACGATTATGATCTGTAAGGCAGATAACATCAAAATAAACAAAACGTCATTGTGCTTTCAGTATCTTCATATAACTTAGATCAGTTTGATACGATATGCTGTGTGGGACGGCCTGGTGGATCACCATGCAGGGCGTGGACCACGCACTTTATGAGAGCTGCGACACGGTTTTGATTCTGGCCTGTCATCTTTTTTCTACATGTCATCCCCTCCCTCCCCCATAACTACTGATAAAGAAGGAGAAAAAACAACAACAACAAACAAACTGTGCTATGTACATCAAGATTTCAGGTCATTACATCAGTCTAGAGACGTGATACACTACTCTGTGAATAAAAATGTGAGCATAGATCTGAGAACTGACTTTTGATAGGTTTTCTCTGTACTACATGCTTCCAGGTTTGTAGGGTATGCATAATCAGGACTAGTCAAGACCACCGAGTCAAACTCAAAATCAGGTTACAAAGGCATTCCAGACCGAGTGATGACAGACAGAGCAGATTGTCCCGTTCAAGACCAAAGGAGGTGAACAATGCTCATGTCTTTCAAAAAAGTTTTCCCAACACTGAGACTGACTGGAGTAGTGCTGGCACGTACATCAACTATGATAACACTCTGTCTAATTTTAAATTGAATCTCATGAAACCACAATGAACTGTGTGAACCTACTGTGCCTCCGTCTGCAGATGGCGAACACTCCCATCGCTGGCATGCACACTGGCACCTGTCACAAAGAGAGTTCACACATTTAAAGGCAAAAATCAATGAAAGTGACACTTAGAAATAATTGTGCTGTGATAACAGTGGTGCAGCTATGAGTCTTGATGAAGAATTTACGATCAAAAAACGCCCCAAAATCCCTTCATGACGCCATAGTCAACCATACCTTCCTAATTCATTTCCTTTTTTTTGTTCTCTACCCGGTCTTTAAGGACCACCTGCCATGCAAGTTTTTGTTCCAGCACACCTGATCCAATTTTTAGGGCTTAATGCTGATTGGTTGAAACAGATCTACATGTGGCCCTTAACTGGATCAGGCAACCTGATGTTGAAAAAATTATACAAATCCTTCATTTCAGCATGGCTACACCAACACTCTTCCGTCCACAAAAAGTCATCTTCAGGGTACAAAGGGAAATGGCCTTACTTCCTTTATAAAGGTGAGAAGCAGTTACAAGAAAATCTCCTGACATTATCACAGGACAAAATGATACAATCAGAACATCCTTAGAATAGTAAAGAGGTAAAATTATTGGGAAAAGGACACTGCTGTCATTGTAAGCTGTTGAAATGAGTCTGTGACAAAGTCAAAGTTAATACATCACTTTTCATCAATGATATGAGAACAAAAGTCGTGTTACAAGTCGTCATGCAAATAGCCACAATGGTTATTTATCTAACACATGTCATTAGAGAAAACAGGATAAGTTATTATACACTTGCAATATTAAGACAAAGACAAACCAAGTGATGACCGACACCAGAGCAAACTGAGTCCTGTTCAACACAAAGATTTCTGTGAAGTCAGAAACACTGACATCACAAAACTGAAGCTCAGGAAATAATAAAAAGTGTACATAACTCAGGCTAATTAGAGATGAAAGAACAGAGGCGACGCTGTGAGCTGTAATCTTGACAAGTTGGAGTCAGAGGCTGTTAACAAGATTTATAGCCTACTGAAATTGATTGTAAAAGTCCATACAGATTCTCTCTTGGTCTTTCTGTTCCCAGGGCCTTTTTGAAGATGAACAGCTTTTCTCAATATGGATAACTGCAGCTGAGCCCATCTTAAAAAAATTATCACCCTGAGTGTCATACTTGCATCGGTATGTTTCAAAATTTGAATTTTAAACTGAAGAAGCCGATGATCTATTCAGTCAAGTCTCATTCAAGATCCTCAAATTGGCCAAATAAAAGTTTTCTTTGCTTCACATCCATTGGAAGAATATGAGACATAAAGGCCCACTCCGCACACACTCAACAAACACAACAAAATGACCAAAAATACAAGGTCTTTTTAGGTCATTTAGCCTTTTAATTGTCCCTAACACAAGTTTATCTGGCCAGTGAATTTTGTAATATGACCACAGGGCTGATTAACACTAAGCAGCTCAGTGTGATCCACTGTGTCTGAATATGAGACCTAATCTTGGAAATTGGCAGCCAAGATTTTCTAATCCCTCTGTATTGGTTTGCTACTAATCCAGATTTCTAGTTATTCATTATCCAGGTATTGACTTGATCAGCAGAGTGTGCAGCAGAGTGGGCGTGAGGGGAGGCCATCGGCCCATATAAGAGAGCTCATGTCGGGGTTATGTGCTAGTTAGCTCAGTTTCTTAATTTGTCTGTAGGCCGACTCCAGCATGGTCAGATCACTGCTCAGTCTGCTTCTAACCTCCTCTGTCCTGCTCTGCAGCGCTGCTCCCACGGTGAGTGTGTGTGTGTTAATAATAATAATTAATGATAACGACAACGACAATAACAATACTTTAGATATAATAATAATAATAATAATAATTGTATTATTGATAATGATAACGACAACGGCGATGATAATACTTTAAATGTAATAATACTAACAACAACAACAACAATAATAATAATGATGATGATAATAATAATTATTATTATTACAATTAATGACACTAATAATAATAATAATAATACGAAGAAGAATTTTACACTGATGCATACAATGAAGTGACCAATAAACGGAGTTTGATTTGATTTTTAAATAAATAATTTGCCTGATATCTGCACCCTTGCCCGCAAGATTCAAATGCAAGTGGATCAGGGCTCTTAAACAGCTCATATAATTTCGACATTATAAAAAGTCATAGTAAAGATCCACAAATACTTTAACTAAAAGAACAAATCCTACATAGGACACATTTCTTCTAAAAGAGGTCATGAAATACCATTGCATATACATTTTACTCCAGTATTAACCTTTTCAGTTCAGGGTACAAAAAAATTAGCTTTGTATGAAGTAAAAAAAAAAATCACGAATGTCTTGAATGGATAGTTGAGTACATATTTGACCCCCTAAATTAGCAGCTAATATGTTTATCTTTTATTCATTTTGACTTTTTTATTTTACAGTGTGTAGGGAATGTGTCAAAATTTGTCTTCCAACCAGCCTGAGCTAACAGTTTGTTAGCTAATGTTAGCTATCTTGCAGCCAGAACTGGCTAACAAGCCGGTTTTTTTTTTTGACCAAACTAAGAGCCAAAGCAAACTGTTGGCATGTTTGAGTTCACTGACCTGGTGTCATCCAGTTCACTTATCCCCATCCTTCTCAGTTTAGTTTTCACTGTATTGTAAACAAAAGAGATAACAGCGATACCAGGGCAGGAAAGAGAGCGGTTGCAACAGAGATTTGAATTTGAACTGCATTTGTTTGACTTCGTCATACTTACACTAAATGACATTGCAATGGCTGGAAACTGAGTGTGATTATTTTTTGCCTGTACAGTTTGCAGAGTTCAAATTGAAATAAGAAAACTGAATTTGAAAATATAGTTAAAATTATATTTAATTTCAAATTGTGTATCTTGCAGATTGATCCTTTGCATCCATTTGTGTGTTTGCTTCATCAAAGCGCACGAATACACTTTCACTCGCTTGCTGACATCATATCTTCTTCCGGACAAAACTTGATCCATTCAATTCTCTCACACTATTTATGATATCGGTGCTCAAACTTTGCAGTAACTGTGTAGATTCAGTGAAGCAGCCACTCAACACACAACTGCCCCCTCTGACCTGTGATACTAGACTACTGTTACTGCTACTGTCCCTGTGATATTTCCACTACTTAAACTACTTTTGATACTACTGTACTAAGTGCCGCTGCAAATAGTACTGCAACAACTATTAGTACTATAGTACTAATAGCTTCTATTAGTACAACTGCTCCAACTACTGCCATCTACACTACACTACAACTACCAATACCATCACTTTTTAAAATTATTAGGCCTATATGATTATCAATTACACCACAACTCCATTTGTTACTTCTTCTTATACCCCTACTAGTTATTTTCTTTTACTACCATGAGTACAATTACAACTCCTTCTATTATTTCTACTGTTAACAAAAGTAAAACAACTGATAACAGTCCCACTAACTCTATTCTTTATTTCTTTATTTCTTTATTTTTAATGTTGTAACTTTTCAAGCTGGAGCAAACACAATTTCTTCTTCATGAAATTTGGCCTTTTGTTTTTCTAGTTTATTCAGCAAATGCATCTTTAAACAACCTTTCACTCTCTGATTTCCCAGACCACATATTGAGATTAATCTCAGAACACTAATAAAAATTTCCAATGTGACCCTAATCCTCTTATCCTCTTTAAAACCCCTTACATACAGCAGCCTTTTAAACCACAGCATTTTGCTTCACTTTATTTATTAATAAAATGTACAAGTAGCTGCATGCCCCCCCTGAACCTGAACATAATAAAAATAAGACTATAGCAAGTGTGGGTTATGAACAGCACAACCTCTGATTCCAGTGAACCAAAATGTGTTGAGTACAGATCTATAAATGAAAAGAATAAAACAATGAGACACAACGAAAGAAATTCAGTCAAAACTGAAACTGGAAAACTCTGCTCATCTCTGCATCCTCATCTCTAACACAGCTCAGTTCAGTAGGAACATATTCTTCAAAACTACAAAAAATAAATCATATCCTAATCATAAATGTAATGTGTCACATGGTTTTTTGCTGCAGGGGCAGCATGGGGAGTCAGATACCAAGTGTCCTCTGATGGTGAAGATCCTGGACGCGGTGAAAGGTTCACCTGCCGGATCTGTGTCACTCAAAGTGTCTCGGCGGGGTGCCAACGGAGAATGGAGCCTGGTTGCAAATGGGTGTGTATGAAAACCTGCCAATTAGCCTGTTTGTGTCAATTTATTTGTTCACTTAAATGCTGGAAATACAATCTGCAAAGCTTTTTGACAGATCCAATTAATCCAAATTACCCCCTCCCATCAAGGATAAAATCATGGGGAAATTTGTCTTTGATGATTTAATCAATAATTGTTTCTTGTTACACTAGCCAGTAACTTTCTAGGATGATAACATTTCAGTCCCTGTTACATTTGTAATTCATTTGAAGGTGAATTACAAACTTGATCCATTGTATAAATAACTATTCTTCAGTTTACCAGCCCAAATAGTCTAGTTTTACACATTTGAATGTTAAATTTCAGACCATTTCAGTGGGAGGAATCAAAAGAATATAACTTTCCTGACTGATGCTACTCTGAAAAGTTTAGACATGTCACAAGGTGATGATACCTACAGCTCGCTTGTTTGCCAAACCATAGTCAGAAAGTTTATTTTGCTTATATTTGGTTTGTTTGAGCTCAAGTGAACCAGGGCTTGTAAGCACAAGTCACAGATTCACAAAGAACTTGATTATTAGACAGAAATTTGGCAACTTGTCATTCTGGGAGATTACAGAGACTTTGGAGTCTGCGTGGGTGAGAGGTCAAAAACTTAAACTTAACATGTCTGCACTATTTGTCCCAGTTTCCCTTCTGTGGACTTTATAGCAGAATGTAATCAGTTCACTGAGGAAAAAGACTTCGACCTGCATTTTCAGGCATCGCAGCACGGTTATGTCGTGCACCCAAAGTGGAAAGGCTTGACTCTCACCTGGCCAAACAACAAATTAAAGGACTAAATGTTCCAAACACGCTCGGTGTGAAAGCAGCTTTAAAAACCAAATGTTCTCTTCCTGTGCAAAAAACAGCCGGCGTCATTCAGGTCAAGTCAGTCCAGTCAGTGCTTACCATCTGTTCAAACTGTGGAAAGGATGTGAACAGCCTCGATGCCCTTTGACCTCTGTTATTGTAGAGCGACCAATGACAGCGGGGAGGTCCATAATCTGATCACAGAGGAGGAGTTCTCGCCAGGCGTGTACCGTGTAGAGTTTGATACCAAGGCCTACTGGAAGGCCGAGGGGAACACTCCGTTCCATGAAGTGGCTGATGTGAGTATGAATCACAACTCCCTGACACCACAGACACATTACTAGTTTATGTTGAGCATTTATGTCAAGTGAAAGGATTTTCTTACAAGATGTACACATGAGTTCGTTGTCCTAAAATGGTTAAAATAAAGTTTATCAACGGCTTCATTTGCAGAAGTAGTTACAAGCAGAAATTTATGTAAAATACACCTTTAATTTGCCGTACGCCTTGAAGAAGAATTTATTCAAAAATCGAAATTCATTCATTATTATTCATTATTCATTATCCATTATCACAGAGTCTTCTATCAGGTACTGTAGAATGTGTGACCTTTTTCACTGCAGCCGTTTTGACATGAAATAGCAGGTAAACACAGGTGTTACTAATGAAATTAACTAAGGTTCTGCTCATTTTAAGGGTTTCTTTCCAGTGAACAACATGAACAACAGCAGGACCCTGGCTCTGTTAGACCTGAATGGAGCAGAAACTTCATGAGTGCCATTAGTAACACATGTGTTTGGTCTGCTATTTCATGTCAAAATGGCTGCTTTGAAAAGGTCTATTGCTGGTGAATGGAAGCACAGGGCAATAAGAGGTGTTATACAACACCTGAAGCTCCATGCCAGCCCAGGAGCTCAAGTGAAGACCAGGTGGGGCTGAGCTGGAGCTATGGGGGTGCAAGGCTAGACTCTGGCCTGGTGGTATGGGGATGCTGATCCCATCACACTGCAATAGTCTGGATGGAAGATGCCGAAATCTTGAAGTCCCTCGATCTGATTCGGCAGAGGCTGCAGAGGGCAAAACCTGACCAGCCACAATCCCACACCACCTGCAATGTGGTTCTTGCCTGACAGCTGGTTAACTCCAATCAAAGGTGTTGTCAGTGGTGATAAAGGCAGACACCTTAAAGGAATATTCCAACATTTTGGGCAAAATAGCCCATAGTTTTCTGACTTTTTTTCACCTCTATACGTCCACTGCTTCAGTTCTTATGGTTAGCATTTCATGTTAGCTTAGCATTAAGACCTGAAGTCTGCAGGAGTCATTGGCCAAATTCCATCAAAATGAAAAAATAAACTTTTCAGCAACTCTGAGTCGGCGGTAAATAAACCAGAATTATAAGACACACAGATAGAGTTGCAAGGTTTGGTTTCCATTTGAGTAAATAATTTGAATAATTCAAATAAGCCAAAATACTGATTTTAGCCACTTGGTTGGTGCCATTCGCTCTGATTCCAGCATCTCAGAAACAGCCGAGCTCCTGCAGAAAACAAAACACATCCAGTCAGCTGCTAAAACTACAGTGAACACATGATCACCCAAACTGGATGACAGAAAAGTGTAACAGCTGTCAGTTGGCAAATTTTTGCTTGTGTGTTGACATGCTAATGGCATTTTAACAAGAACAGGAATATATTCTTAGGTCACATCAGGCCCCTCAGCACCAACAGAGTGACATTTACACAACAATGTAGTCTGGTGCTGAGCAGGTGCAGTTTGGTCTTTCTCAAATGTGAACTTCAGCACAGTAAAAATTATTCTGTCTGTGTGTGTGCATGTGTGTGTGTGTGTGTGTGTGAAAAGAAAGGTAGCGCTGAGTGACATACAGTCGAAATGATGATGAATTTATGGGGTGTGATGACAGAGCCAAGAAGAAAACTGGAGGGACCTGATCTGGGCCCCGGGGAGCAAAGTCATAGGGAGTCTCTTCACCACGCACATGTATCTCTAAAAACATTTTAGTCGTAAGATTTTGCCTTAAATGACATCTCAGTTCATCATATTTACGATTCTGACTGTATCTTCTGTTTGTTAGCGTGATAATAATAATGATATTAATGACGTTCTGAGGGACGTCTGGTTTGGTTCATGTTAGAGAAGAAGAGAAGGCATAAATTGTGGATGAAAGCTCTTTGCCGCTGGCCACCTGGCTCTGTGATGAGCAGAAGTTCAAGGGTAAACCAGCTTTACCTTCCTTTGAAAAAGCCGTCCCTGTTTCTCTTTCTATAAAAAAATAAATGTAAAGAGAATTTGGGCAGAGGGTCGACTGTGGCTGCATCGGTAGAAGACCACATCGGTCTGGTGAAGATGGTTTCTCTGCTTTGGTTTCTCTCTGAGTTTATAATGTTTGCAGATCAAAAATGTAGTCTGGGAAGGAATTCAAGGTGTGCAGGATCTGTTTCACAAAATGTCCCAATATGTTCATATAGAGTGATTTCAATTTTGAAGACAATGGGATACAGATTCTTCAGTGGTATGCTCCTTTAAGCCTGAGGTGAGGTAACTGATTCTGGGACAGTGTGGTTCCAGTCTGGTCACAGAACAGATCAGCCTACTGGGAAACCAGCAGTTGAGGGTCACTGGTATTGGGCGATTTCCAAGATTGAGTGTTTGTCATTCTACTGTTTCTGTCTGTTCCCTGTGTGTGGAAACATTTCCCAGAACCTGGCCAAAAGTCATCGAAAACTAATAGGCTCTTCTCTCTCTCTCTCTCTCACACACACACACACACACATATTTTTGCACTTTGTCCTGCGGAGGAGTATCGAAATGGAAATGGAAAATGGAAATACAGTTACTTTGCAGAAATTTTACTTACTTAAGTTGTAAAAGTGACATCACAGGTGAAATAATCAACTGAAATGGAAACTTTCATGTAAAGAGAATAAGTTACATCTGACATTTCTCTTGTTCTGCAAAAGGATAAGAAGACAGGAGTTCAAATTCGGTTCTTTTCATTATAAAAACTTAAAGAAACAAAATACAGTGCATTTAAGCCATGCATGAAATCAAATCGATTAAGTTTGGCCAGCTTCTAATGCAAAAAATTATGTTTTCTGTGATGGATTTAAAACATCATCAGTCAAAACAGGCTTAAGAAAAATTACTGATTTACTGAAATACTCAAAAGGTACAAGAAGCTGCTCAATTAGAGTACAGAGTGGATTTTTTTTTTTTTACTTCCACCCTTGTTTATTCTAAGAGTAAATGATTGTTTCATTTCTTCATATTATGGCCTCATATATCCTGGTGTGTGTGTGTGTGTGTGTGTGTGTTCTTCCTCCATGCAGGTGGTGTTTGAGGCCCATGCTAACGGCCATCGTCACTACACCTTAGCCCTGCTGCTCAGCCCCTTCTCCTACACCACCACAGCTGTTGTCAGCACCGCACAAGAGTGACGCAGAACACACAACATAAATATTCACGTAGTCCGGTGAACGTATTGGGACAGTGAGCTCTACACTGTTAACTGGTGTTGTCTTTTATATAAATGTGCACTGTTAGGATGTTACTGTTACACTCTGTTGTGCTGAGCGTCTTATTAAAATTGTCATCTTTTTTTACTGTGGATCTTAACAGTCTTCAGTTTTCATCTTTATGCAACAACAGCAAAACAGACTCCAGCTCACTGTCCCAGTATCCTAACACACTCAACACTGTCTGTAATTCACTCATATGTGGTGGCTTCAGAGCCAAAGGGGCACAAGTGATTTTTTTTCCTAATTGTATAGCGAACCTAATCAAATCTTATGAATACATTTTTTTATTCAAAACACTGTAGAGACTCTTCATAGGCCTACTTTTCTGTGATTTAGAAAACTGATATTCATAAAAAGCTATTAAGTGCAGTTATGCCCTTTTTGTGCAAGAAATTCATTCTGGAGTTTCCACCAGAATATTTTGATTTCCCACTCTGCTTATAATTACAAAATTAATGTTCTTCTTTATAATATGAATTTTCAGCCAAAACATAAAATGTCACCGATGCCCCCTTGAACCAAACACTCAATGTGTGGTATATATATATATTTCTATATATGTATTCTAATAAAGCGGCTAAACTGATTATTTGTCTCGTTGTGTTTGATTATGTAGATCTTCACATTACATGTAACCAGGTTATGATAATTTGACTGCATAAATGAGAACTATAAAGTGCAAATTGCTGGATTAAAAAAAAAAAGATGCCACATGAACCATACAATTTTATTTGGATGCTCAGGTTCAGGCGGCAAAAATGTTCAGGAGTATGCAAAAGTAATTAAATATATTAATTAATTAATTAATTAAATGTAATAGTCAAATGCAGATGACTTGCAGCAATCTGCAGCAGGTAGTGATGTGTCTTAAAAAAAAAGTTGCTGTCCGGGATCTCATGAGTTTTAGATCACGTGGAGGGAATCACAGGACCATGAGACAATAAATGAGTCACACATCAAGTCGGTTTTCCAGAACATGGCAATGAAGTGTTTATTTCATCTTC
>OMLF01050261.1:0-27870 GCA_900302615.1 Holocentrus rufus
GAGAGTAAACGATTTAAACTTGCATTTGTTGTCTGTGGGAAATTCCCACTGCTCACCCCTTTGGCTCTCTTCTAGTTAATCCAATTTTAGTTTCTAATTCATCCACTCGGTCATATAGATATCTGATTCCAAGTAAATAAGTGTTAATAATAATAATAATAATAATAATAATAATAATACACACATACCTGCATGCATGTTTGTGTACTCCGCGCCAAAATGCCTCCACTGGAAGCCGTACACCGGACCCAGGTCGCCCTCCTCTCTGTCCGTGAAGCCGCTCTTGTCCAGGAAATCCCGAGACCCGTTGGCATCCCAAATCTTCACCCCCTTTCTCCGACAGCTCCTTGGCATTTGTTGAACCCTGCGACATACAAAACGGAATTTCAGAGGAACTTTAGACTGAAATACTTTGCTAAAAAAAATTAAAAAAAAAATTAGTTAGATATTTATCTTCCTCACCTTGATAAACCACAGCAGCTCCTCAAGAATCCCTTTCCAAAACACTCTCTTAGTTGTAAGCAAAGGAAACTGGTCTAAAAATACAGAAAATAGGTCAGTAAACAAACAACCGTTGCAACTGTTTTGACTGTGAGCCAACTCAAACTTTCAAAAAGGTATAAAATAAAATATATACATACCTCGGAGACTGTATCTGGCCTGAGAACCGAAAACAGAGATAACCCCCGTGCCTGTTCGGTCCCCCTTTCTGTGTCCGTGTTGCATGATATATTTTATTTGCTGTAAGTAGCCGCGCTCATCACAAAAAAGAGAGAAGGGACAATTTTCCATTTTGGTTTCCTCTGGCTTTTTGCAGTCATCTTCTTTGCGATGTCCTTCTAGGTGTATTTCTGCAGTGGCGGGCATTTTGCATGCAAATTTGGGTAAAATTGCAGACTTCTTTTTCGTTTTCGCGGTGAAGTGAAGAGCTGCAGAGTGAGACTGTGCAGTGTGTGGCGCGGTTTTACCCCTTAGGTTTCCCGGGTCATTTTTAATCTTCCTTTTCGTCCTCTTCCGCCGCTTTTCTTCTCTGGCGCTGTTTTTCTGGCGAACCATATTTGACGTTGCATACCGCCACCTACTGTGCCGGAGTGTGCAACATCGCCCAGTGATTGCTGCCTCCTACAGTGTATTTTTTTTTGTAAATCGTCAATCTAACGGAGAAGGGGGAAAAGAGACACAACGGCAATAGTAATTATAACAATAAATGCACTTGAATGCAAACAAACTTCTTGATCACATACTGGTGTCTCTCATGCTGCCCAAGTGGATGTTTTGAAGAAGTTTTGTATCATGGATTTTTTATTTTTCCGTTTTTTATTCCGTTCAATAATGTCTCATGACGATATGAAAATAACGTCCTCCCTAGTTCTATTTTTATCCCATATTTCTAACAGTCCCTTAATATTGTATAATATTTATTCATATTTAATATTTCTGCTATCCTCTTTGCACATCAAACGCCCTGTGCTTAAGTAATACGTTATACTATTTATTTACACATGCATAGACAGTTCACTTGTATTTGATGCTACTTTATAACAGAGTGCAGAGTTTGGTCCCGTGTATCCTAATGTAAAGCTTAAAGTAAAATCGTTTCTTTCCTGTATCTTTCTGTATGATCTAACTCTAGCTGATAACTGCATATTACATCTACCTTTACTATCTGTGATCCATGTTTTGTCGTATTTCCATGATTTCGCGTTTGATTATAGATTTCCCACCGCTCCCTCAAAAAGAACTTCAACTTTGTTTTCATTCATTTTTTTTTAGCCAGGTCGTTCTCTATTTCATTCTCTCCTATTCCAATATGTGCAGGCACCCAGGAAAAGTGAATATCAATTTCTATCTGTGGAGGTTTAATGATGCTACAGATAATTCCTCTCTGGCAGTTTGGACTGATGCCACGCTGCATTGCAGCTGCGGAATCAGAACAGATTGCAACTCTATCACGTTTTACTTCCTCTATCCACTCTGGACTTACAATTATGACTGTTAGTTGCTGATTTCTGGGTGATTTTGATGCGCGATACAGCCAAGAAATGTCCACTTCCGTATTGTTGAAATCTCGCGCTTTTCAAAATTACTAACGAGAGTTAGGAGAAAAGCACTCGCACGCCTCTCGATGTTATTGTAATAGTTGAGGAACACAGAAACGAACGACCGGAGCATAAGATACACAGTTTTATTGCACAGAAATTTCATACTTTCAGAAATAAATAGGATATACGAACTGAGATGACATAAGCTTTGAGCGCAAAGGCTACAGAGGTCTGATATACAGTGCATTTTCATATAGGTTTTTGAAATATGAGCTTATGAATGGTTGTTCAGGAAAGCTGATACTGGAAGTTACTCTTAATTCAGCATCTGAAGGTAATAGGCAATGAGAGGAGCAGCTGACATCCGCGTCACTCCATTTCTGTATAACAAAGGACAAAACAAACATGAAAATTAATAAATGAAATATCTAACCTCGGCTGTATAGCTGGAACATTCTAATAAATGATGCAAGGGCATGTAATTTTGACTAAACTGCAAGGGAACTTTATACACTGTATGTAGCCAATTAAGGACAGGCATTTGCCCAGAGACAAAGGTGAATTGTCCCATAACTACAAGTGCTGATTCTGTATAAGTTAGGGCAATGCAATATAATGCAATATAATGCATTGGCTCCCAACTTTTTTCCTTTGGGACCACAAATCCATTCCTGGTATGAACATCTTTCAGACACAGGTTTTCTTATTTTTTAAGGTAGTCAGTGATATTGCTACAATTTCCTGAATAACATGTAAAAAATGGCGGATAACCAATGACTCAATTTGTCCTGAGTTGTCACTGTCTCACATTAGAAGTGCAATCACCTGAATAGATGTGCAGGGATTTAACTTTGTGCAAATGAGGTGCTGACATTTTACAGTTTAAGAATTTCATGAATCTTTTTCCTCAGATTTGAGCCCTGCCAGATGAGGTTGGGAGCCAAATAATGCACTAAACTATCGTACTGCCAAGGCAAATACCTCTTATTCGCTGTTTATGGAGTGCCAAAGCCTCTTGGGCTACATGTTGGATGAAGGCAGGGTCATCCACCTCTAGCTCAGCTGGGACAGACAGAGTTAACGGGGCAGGGTCCAGTATGGTAACGACAACACTGGTATCCATTTTAGATCTGTTATTCCTCATCTGTTGCTGTGGAGTCACCTGGAAAAAAATAGATAAGGTGAAACTTTATTGAGGCTCATTTCAGCAACAAATAACAGCATCAAGATACAAATAGAACAAATAAAATTGAGTGAAGATGATACAACAAATGATTATAACAATACCAACTTACTGAATACATAACAAAATGTAGTATGTTGAAGATAAAGTTTGATATAGACGATACCAGTACAATTTGATATTACCTGCATCACTATATACGACTTAATTTCCCCACGGGGATCAATAAAGTATTCTGATTCTGATTCTGATTATGATATACATAATGTTAAGTGCCTGAAATTAAGTTTTTGGTTCTCAGAAAAAAATGAATATACCGTTCAAGAATAAATTTTAACAGCCAGAATAATTCATATGCATTTTCAAACAAATAAATCCACTATTTATGAGTGGATCAAGATTGTAATTCATCATGAAGTAGGTAAAGCCTGAGGACGGCATATACCTATGAAATACAAATGTTATCATCAAGTTACCTGCCAATGTGGCTTAATATTTAAAATTTTGTCCGATAAAGACAAGATAATCCAATATCATCAAGTGACCATACCGTGATGACTCTGAAGATGTTGTGTGGGTCCAGTGAGCTGTTGGAGAGTTGGCTGACCCAGCCGAACTTGGCATCCATGTTCCTGAGCCATTTTTGTGTGTCGGCCGTGTGCCTCTGGACCAGCTGCAGTCTGTCCTCGTACTGCTGGCGGGAGGCGTTGAGCAGCAGGTACAACTCCTCCAGCTCAGAGTGTGACTGCCTCATGTTGGGACACTCTGCAGGCGCGTGTGGTGCACACAAAAAAACACATGAAAACATACAGAGGGAGCCGTGCATGAATCCAGGCATGCATGGTGAAGTCCTGGCACCAGCAAGATGGTTGTTATTGTTAAGCTTAGCTGTGTTGGTGAGGGAAGCCATTTATTTCTCTCCTTGTGAGGATCGAAACCACTTACTAAGACAGAACAAGTGTAAAAGTACTACAGCATATCTTTACTTTGTCAAGCCCTTGACAGGTGAGGTCATTTTTAGAATGAAATGTTCTGAAAACTGAAATACATCTATGTTCTACATTCAGGAATTAAAAATTCAAAGTTCAGTGTATTATTGTGCTGTCAGATGTTTTCCTCATCATGTCTATCATGTGCATTCAACTGCTTCAGAAGATGAATGCCTCCAAATAAACATTTTAGTGCAATTCATAAAAAATACTTTTTAATGTACAGTATATCCAAAGAAAAAAACATAGAGATGGACAGATAAATTGCCAGAGTATCAGTATTGGCCAATATCAGGTATTGACCTCAAAAAAAAAGAAGCCTCTTCCATCCCTTAAAAAAGGGTTACCATTAAGCCCAGAGTTTATATTTAGGGTTGAGATTGGACAGTTTTTTAAACATTTGTGCATATGTGCAGCTGTGTGGTATAAAGAGCTTAACAGATCCAAAACTAGCAGCAATTAATCAAAACACATGTTCATGTGCCAGTGATTTACCATTTAGCAGATAATCCTCACACGTCTCACACCGGCCCTGTAGCTGCCAGCACTCCGATGGCTGCCTGCGCAGCTGTCTGCACAGATGTCTGCTGTGGGACTGGCCTGAATCTGGAAACGATCCTGTGTTTTTGTAGAGCAGCATATAATAGCAGATGTTAGAGAAAATATTTGAGTTTCAGATATGGTGCTTTTAGATCAGTCATTGCAAAAGAAAACAGTTACTTAAGACGAGGGCAAAAAGAATGAATACAAACTCAAATATTGAATATCTCTGTGAAGCATGACATCAGATACCTCTTGACTGCTGATAATCCTCCTCAGCCTCGTGTATCTCTTCAAACACATCCGCTACCGTGGAGCTGAATTCCTCCAGCACAGTCCTCCCAAAGTTATACACTGAATCAAAGACATGATCCAGACCCGAGGACCTGAATAAGCCTGTTCTCTGGGCTTCCTGTGTTGGGGGCAGAAGCTTGGGCTTCAGCTCTGTTGTGAAGGCCACAAGGAAGGAACTTCCAAACACCTGCTGCATCTTCTTGACCAAATCCATGCTCTGGTTGTATAGGAGGCTGATGTTGGACAGCAGCTGGCTGAAGGAGGCCTCTGCCTGCAACAGCTCCAGATCGGCTGCCCCTTCTGTTATCTGGTTCTGGTTTAATACTGAGCTGGTGTGATATGGATTCTCCTCGATCTGGTCTGGAGCTCCCAATTGGGCGGCCATCCTCCTGAAAAACTCCTCTACCTGAAAAGATATTCATGTATGTGTCAAAAACCAGACTTTTGGAGGATGTCAATTAGGGCTGCGCGTTATGGACAAAATCAAATAACATGATACTTTTGAATACTTCAGTATTGATATTGTGATGATACCATAGGGATGACTATTGGTGGTTTCATAAAATATTCATGCATAAGAGATTTTTTTGCAGTCATTAGTAATGTGGATATGATGACCAAGCAGGTAAAGACAAATAACAGAACAGCTAAAACAGTTTAATAAGTTCAGAAAATTGCATTCCTTCCATTCCAGGACAACACAACACAGACCATGTCTAGTCAGATATCACGCTTTCAATACCCAGCTCTATTGTTAGTCCAACAATTTTGGAGATTTGAGACTTTTCCATGGGAATACAGTGAGGCCAAACCTTGAGTGAGAAGGAGGAGAAGCCACGGCGGCAGGTGGAGGTATAGAAAGACTTGCAGGTGTCTTCAAGACAAGGTCTACACTCCTCAAACGACGCCTTGATTGAATCCCGGCATTGGTGCTCTGCCTCCTGAAGCTTCTGCTCTGTTTCCCTGGCCAGCTGCAATGCCCCCTGAAGGAACCCAGAGACAGGGAAACCCGAGGACTGTCACTGAATGAATGTGTTGCCTGCTAACAAAAATAAGATGTGGTTTGGGGCCCTGGCTCACAGCCCCGCCTTTTATTCTGAACTGACATAGAAAACCGATAAATCTGCAGACAGTCTATTAATCCAGACTGTAGTATAACTACACCCCCAACTCCACACACCAGCCTTTCTCCCACATTCATTATTTATTGTCTGCTTTGAGGTTTCTCCATAAGCCTTTGTGCAGCTTTGACTGTATGAGCCAGAAATATGTGGTGGGCGTCAGTACACAAAGACTTGAGCATAATAGTTCAACAACATGTTCAACTGGTCACGACTTTCTGTGCAGAGTAAGTGCACTGTTTGGAATACATGATGATTTCATGCTGTTTTGGTCACGGTTTTCTCTCACCAGGGTTGTTTTCTACAACTTGGCATAAAACCTCTTGGATTCTGGGTGTTTGACAGCAATAACAACAGTATGAAAAATGCCAATTTATACCTTCTTCTTGTCACTGCTGTATCTCAGGACGTCCATGAGGTGTGCGTGCTTCTCCTCTTTTTTCTCCATCATTTCCTTCATCTGCTTCACCCCGAATAAAGCTTGCTTTATTTCCCCGTCAACATACTGCTCCCCAGCGCTGGACAGCTCTGCAACACAGTGAGGTTCACACTCAATTGCCGGATGAATATTAGTCCATCTAATTGTCTGTCCTCTAAGGAGGGCTTTGCAACAAACTCCTGGCTGTCGGTGCAGACTCACTTTGCAGCGTGGCCTCATTCAGTGGAGGAGAGTCAGCAGCAGAGAGCAGGACTTCAAACAGAGCGATGCAGAGTGTTTGAACAAGCAGAGTCCTCATCCTGTCTGAAGCTCTGTGGAGAGTGCAGAACCAACTCATTATTTCACTATGGAGAGCCTCGCAGCAGATCTTAATACAACAGAAGGGAACTGTTTGATTAAACTGATGGCTGTTGAAACCTCTCAGAGTATCTCATTCACTCCTCAGGAAGACTGCTTGTGAATTTATAAGTAGTCACAAGGAGGCGCCATTTCTCAAGCATTTCAATTTTTAGGCCAAATGGAATGTAGTAGACATTATTTGTAATTCATTATCCTCGTGGAAAATATACACGCTTA
Source organism: Holocentrus rufus (assembly GCA_900302615.1). Taxonomy (NCBI): domain Eukaryota; kingdom Metazoa; phylum Chordata; class Actinopteri; order Holocentriformes; family Holocentridae; genus Holocentrus; species Holocentrus rufus. Next base: position 7,185 of record OMLF01050261.1, read on the forward strand.
CTCACTAGCAACAAACATTACATCCAACCTGAACTTATACATTATTTTGAATATAAACAATATAGACAGGCACAATCAATCAGGGTATAAGCACTACAGAGCAATGGAAAAATAACATTACATAACTGGCACTAAACCTATTATTGTTCAGTATGTTATCTATTGGCTATGAAAGTAAATGTATCACAAGATGCCTTGTGAATGCTAACTTCTAAATGAACTGTTTCCTTCCAAGATGCAACATTACAACTGTATTTCATGATCCCTGTAAAGGAATGCCATATCTCTGCCTCCTTGGTAACACTGAATTGTGGCAACCCTATGCCAAAGAGAAACCAGAGAGATATTTGATACATATTATTGCCTAAAAAACAGGTACTTACTTTGTATTCTATGAAAGCATCAACCTCCAGAACAAAAGCAGCAGGTTTGGTTGTCGGAGAAAAGTCGAGAGAGACAAGAGAGAGTGAGATGTCCGCTTTACTCGGAGGATTGTTCTATTTTTATGGATCGACTCAGCAGCACAGATCCTATTAGTGTATTTGCATTATTGGTTATTAAGCCATACACTCATAGCATAACTACAAATCAGCTTTAGGCCGTCTTTAATATGCTGCAAATATAACATGCTAAATAGTTTATATATTTATCTCAATCAATTCAACAAACTCCAGAGCCCCCCCTCGGGCAAAACTTTCTCCTTAATCTCCTTCAGGCCGACAGTAAGCCCAGGCTTCCTGCAGAGACCTGGCACACACAGCCAGGGTCCTGTTCAGGATCTGAGCTCTGCACTGTAGGCCACAACATGAGTGTGAGTGAGGCACGCACATGTACACGTGCACAGACACACGCACGCACACACACACACACACACACACACACACACACACACACTTCTCCCGGTGGAAAGAAACCAGGGCTGCACAAAACTTTAGTGTTACTTTGTGTGTGTATTCAACCTTAGAGAAAGAAAAGAAAGTTAAGGAAAGCTGTATATTCATCAAAATAGTTAAATGATTTCTAAGTTTTATTAATTGTTTTGTTTCCTGAGGAAAAAATACATAAGTAAGCGGGGGTCTTGAAATGGGCATGGTTCTCAACTTGTTTCTTAACCTTTTAAGATAACTTTTGTTTGCAGTGAGAAAGCAAGTTTCTAAATCGGAGCATTGATAAACACATTCTAGATAGTTGAGTGGGTATTTCAAAGTATAAATAGTTTTATTTTCCGTATCTTTCATTTCAAGATGAACATTTGATTGTTAAACTTAGCTTGTCACTAATTTTATAGGCTTTGGGACAAAAGGCAATAAAAATGTCCGGGGCTTTTATTATACTTAGATACATATTTATGGAAGCCATAACTATAGCCATGCAAAGCAAGAAACCATGAATAGTTTTAAGATCTCTCTTCCTAACTTCCTAAAATGTCTTCTTGAGTAACATAACCCAAAACATCTTGCTAGAAGCCTCTTCAGCTCTGTAGGAACAGCCTCTTTGTTGCTTCCTGTCTTCCTGGCCTCCACCAGCTATTATTACTGCTGGTGAATACTGGATTTATTGAGCTGCATTTATTCTTATCAAGACATCTTAGCACGGCACCAGTGTAACAAATGTGGAATTTCTGTGTGCTTTCTCAGCCTTGGATAATTTGAACCCACTCTTGAAAGCCTTGACCCAGCAAATGAGGTCCCAACCTCTGAATGAGGACCAGCAGGAGCCTGGCTGTTAGATACCTGACCCTCAGCTGCTTTTTATCAGCTCACAATGATCCCTATCTGAGCTGTAATACCAGCCTGCCGCTCCAATTATACTCGACAGTAAAATAACAGTTTTGAAACCCTTAGGAAAACAAGTAATTTGCCATTTTATCATCTCTGGCCGCTCTGGAATCCAATATGTGTAGGGTTGTGTCAAAACTCAAGCTATTAACACTGAGCCTGGGTTTGAAGGCTATGTAATCAAAAGAAAAAAAGCTCTGGGTTTGATGTATTTGCTCCTTTTGAAAGCTCAGAGGATGTCCGAGTAGAGCAAGTTAGGGTTAGCCTACTTGTTTATTCTGTAAACCAACTGAGTTGAACTGAGCAAGTGTCAAAAGATCAACTTCAGGGCCACACCGGAGCACATGCAATCACACACAATTCAATGTGGCACTCATTATGTATTCCTCTGACACTAACCTGTGCTGTTATGAGACAAGATAAGAGCAAATCTGGTTAATTTCTTTGATGTTCCTCATTAGTCTGCAGGATGCTGCTGCTTTCTGCCTTTGATCAGTGATCTGCATCTGCAGGCCAAAGAGATTATGGACACAGGAACTTCATTGCACCTTGATGAGTAAAGGGGAGAAATGCCTGGTGGGGGAAATATCAGAGTCCAACTCTGAGAGATTGTAGTTAGCCTTCATCTCGGCTGCTGGTGAAATCACATTGAGCTAATAAATAAATAAATAAATAAATAAAAACTCTTGCATTGGTTTCCCTAACAACGAAAAACAATATTCATGGGAGGACAGTTTTTAGAAGAAAATGATACAGCATAGGAGATAAAAAATAGTCTATGGTAATCTCATTACAGCCTATACCACACACATTGTAAAGTCCCTATAGGAAAATTATAATGATACCACAGAAGATAAAAAATGCCATGAAATATCGTTACTAAGTAACACAGACACACTATAAATCCCCAAAGAACTAAGATAGGGATTTTAAAGTTATTTTTGGTATGGTTCATAAAAACACACCCTAACAAAAACAATAGAATAGGCAAAACTAGCCTGCCGCAATGTCACTGTTTCAGCGTCACTCCCCTTTACCCACCCAAACCTTTGAAATTATCTGTAATGAGTACCAGATTTTCACCCGGGGACGCGATTGCCATCAACCCCCAGTAATTTAATCTCATCTCCGGCTGGATTATTGCAGCACCGCACGACGTCCCGGGGTCTGCGGTGTTGAAAGCCATCCGCACCTCTGTTTCCCCTTCAGGAGCAGCCTAAACATTTGTAGTAGAGCCAGGACAGGATGTGGAGTCGCTCCTCCGCCTTCTGCTCTGTGACATTTTGTGTGGGACTATGACCATGAATGTATTAGCCTACAGGGTTTAGACGGTGGCCAGAGGCAGCACCCTGGTAAGGCAATATAATACTTCCATGGCAACAGGTAACAGCAGCTGCACGAAGACAGCCAGAGTAAGCCGGAAGAGCACCGGAAGTAGGGCGTTTTTGATAAAACAAAAGCATAGTATTAGGTGGTTAGGTGGTGATTTATAGTTACACAAACATTTCCAACGCACAAATAATCTTATCGGTTAAGTTAACCTCGACGAACGAGCCTAAATCACCACAAATTGTATTCTTTTTTAAGGAAGGTTGACTGAAACCCAGTGAATCCTTTAATATCAAAGAGTACGAAAAAAAACATTAGCTTGTGAAACATTCTAGGCTGCTAACGTTAGCTAAGTTGTTAGCCCTGCTGACCTTTCAAGTTCAAAGTAATTATCATTTTAGGCTGTAGCTGTAGATGTAACGAGTCGGTCACCCAAGATTATGAATATCATGGGCATGGGCAAATTTAGATTGTTGACCAAATCTTCATTGGCATTCAAGTTTCTCAGTTAGCTGTAATTTGTTCACAGAAAAAAACATGCTTGCTCTATTTTGTCCGTTAATGTTTAAAGGAATAGTTCACCAAAAAATGAAAAATCTGTCAGAATCTACACTCATGCCACAGGTATCATTGGGCAGTAAGGAATTCGATTTTGAAGTTTCACCGGAAGTCGATTTTATCCTTGCTAGCTTGACGCCGTGGCACACACTCACACACACACTCGCTCCTTCAGCGCAGCGCTGCAGGACACAGCTCCGGGATATCGCATCTCTCCTGCAAAAGCTCCACTGAGCCAAAGCAAGCCAGACGAAATCGACAATGGGATTTTAACTGAAGACTAAACATGACGACAGACTTGTAGCGTTTTCCTCAGTTAGTGTGTGTTGTTCTCGGTGGAACTGATTTAGACCAACATCTGTGGTTGCACTAGATGTTGAGATGCGCACAAAGTGACAGTGGTCCTCATCTCTTCTACAGTCCTCACATATTTATAAAACGCCATGAAAGGTATGTACGTGTATCTTAACAAAATACCTCTTTTTAATTTTTAAAACAATCTTTGATTTCATTCCGTCTGTTTCTATTTCTTCGCGGTCCGTGAATCACATCTGGATGACATTACGGTATTGCGGTGCAGAAGTTGAACAGAGTTGTGAAATAGTCCGGAGTTGTGTTTTTTTTCTCCCACCGCTTGCATCTTGGAAAGAAAAGGCCAATTCATGTTTGGACTACTGATTAAACTGTATATTTGGTAAATCAACTGGGCACCTTGAGCATTAAATATTATGCATGTAATATAAATATGCGATTAGATTGACGCAGTGTCTCCAAAAACGTCATGAAATTTTACATCACTGAGGATCACCTATAGTGCATGAGGTTAGCCTGTCTAATATCTGCACAGTTATCATCACTAACTCCTCTAAGTGTCTACAAGTAATCATTTAAAGGGGTAATGCATATATATTTTGCTGCAATAATAAGACTTTTCATGTATTTTCCAAGAGGCTCCACAGAAAAAAAAATCATTAGACAGCATCACTCCAGTTGGCACCAGTGGCTTGATTCAAAGCTGATGGCCTTCACTGCTGCTCTTCATATTGTTTTGGGGCACCGATTCCCCCCCCAGCTCATCCTGTCCCTGTCTACGCTGCCCCTGCCCCCCATGCCGCCCCCCTGGTCCCATCTGTTTACCATTACCAGTGATGTTCCTCTCCCTGCTCTGGTCTTCAGTGTAGTGTAGCAGAGTGTAATTAGGGTTTACTGTCAACAACCCAGAGAAACCGCAGCCTGTGGGTTTTACAGCTCTTTGGACCTCCTATCTCTTCTCCACGCACACAAAGACAAGCTAGATGTGGAGATGTTGCCGAAATGACATTCCACTATCTGCCGACTCAAAGCTGGTTGGCTGTCTACTCTCTGCAAAAAGAGAGATCGTTGTACTCAAGGATAACATTATGAATTCTTGGCTCTGTGCAGCAGCCCTGTAGTGTTTTGTGTTCTGTTTTGCTCCATGGTCACCTGGAGTCCCACCAACTGCTTTAAACACAATGTGCACCCCACCGTTTGTTTATGACCTTATGATTTATGTCTTTCATTATGTCACGCAGACGATTTTGCAGACGAGGAGGAAGTACAGTCTTTTGGATACAAGCGGTTCGGTAAGTGAAAAGCAGCTGTCATTTTTTCTCTAATGGTGGAGGAGCATGGGAGTCTTCATCTTGAATGTGGAAGAGAGAGAAGTCGGCACACTTGGAGCTCTTTCCATAAAACTTTTATTGAGAATGTTTCGGGAATGAAATGTTGTCAATAAAAGGCTCTAAGTGTGTGGGCTTTGCTCTTCTGTGTTGCTACTTATCCAGCCAATCACTCTACCTTGATATTCATGTACTTATTTGTCTAATTAATTCAAGAAAGGCACATTTTTCATTGCTGTGCACACATGGTTGTCCGTCTGAGACGTGTGAGTGCTGGTATTCGGCTTGGTCACTGATGCTTTTGCCTCTCAGGACAGGAATTGAGTTAAACACACCGGCTAAATGTGGCTGACGTCCTGTGAGGTCCAGCTCACCACAAGCCCATCAGCTGCTGACAGCTCTTGTCAGGTCAAGGAGGCATTGTTTCAAAAACTCGCTCTCTGTCTTTCATGCAGCCAAACTGAACATGTTGAGTCACTCCAAAATGGAAATGAAATTCAACACATACAGATGCTGTGGCGTGTCCACACACAAATATACACAAATACATATACTGTACACATACTGACATGCTGTCATCGGTGGACTGGTCATCTGTCATACTGGGAGTTTTTGAGCAATAGGCTGAGCAAGACCAATGCAAAAAGTGCACAAAAACGTGCATTAATAGTCTGCCAAATTTATTTCAGTCCTTTCTGCTCTTCCCCTTGCTTTCTCTCAAACACTGAGCTGACAGCAACAGAGAGTCTGTGTTGTGTATCGATCGTTACTTAGTTACTAACAAGTGAACATGGAAAAACACCAGAAAAAGTGGGCCTGGAAATCCAAGAGTAAAAACTAGATTAGCTCTAGGATGCTTATAGTGCACGTGTTCATATGGTGAAATGGTTTGGATAAAAAGCAAAAAGTACCACCAAAGGGCAGATGCTATGTTACACACACACACACACGCACACACACGCAACATTAGCATTTCTCTTTGGAGACAGAGAGCGTGCTTCGTCACTGTAGTGTTGACTCAACAGTGATTTGGGATTAGGAGCCTCTCTGTCTCTGTATTAGGGTGTTGCTCCACTATGAGTCATTCACACACAGTTAGGCCGAAGTCCATGAGAGTGGATGGGGAGCACCGGACCCCTCTGTTTACCCCAGCATCAGCGGAGACGAATTCAAACTGTGTTAAAACACAGTCCCCTTCATCAAAGTGTCACCCGAGTCGAGGCATCCTGTTTGTCTTTCTCTGTGCGCGTGCGAGTCCCGCTCATGGATTAGATTAAAGAGCTATGGGGAGGCGAGCCAAAGCCATCTCACTTTTAACTTTATTCAAATGAACTCTTGACATTTGGAAGAGTGGGAAGAGAGAGGGTCTGGCCAAACTCCTGAACTCTGAGTGGAGTGTTGTTGGCCCAGTGACGGATACGGCAGCTGTTTGGAGGGGCCTGCTCCGAGGGTCCACCTCTCCACTCCAGAGGCCTCATTGTGCAAGAGAATTGCATCCATGCAAACCAACACAAACCCTTATTCTTCAACTATTGGGGCTTTAATGGCTGTACTCAGGGGGAAGCAAACAATTATTTCCTCTTCCCGTTTTGCTGTAAATCATTGCACTCTCCAGGGAGACAGATATTGTTTTGACATGTCGGATTGTTGTGTGTCTCTGCAGGCTCAACAGTGCCTTGACACAGCCTGAAACACTGAATATAGGTTAAAAAAATAAAAAAATAGTATCTTCCAGTTGGGTGACCTTCTGTGTTATGGGGTAAAGGGTGAGGAGGAAGGTGACAGTGTGTGTTTTGACATGATTCTCTACGAGGAATGCATTTGGAAAGATAAAGGTACAATTAAACGCCACGGCCTTATTTGTTTGCTCCGTCTTCCAAGAATCTCGAGTTGTTTATGAGATTCTTCCTCCAGCTCCTCCATCTTGAATTCCAAAATTCCAACTGCTAGTCACAGTCCTGTAATGAAATGTAGGATAATCTGTAAAGCAGATAGGGAAATACTGTCTGCCCTGCCAAACTTTTTTTTTTCTTTTTTTTTTCTCTCCTCGGTTTTTCACTGCTTTGGCTGTAACTCACACACACGCTGACGAACTCAGGCTTGCCTCGGGCCTTCCTGCCAAAGTGTAAAGACCTTTGGAGGGCTGGTGTTCAATATTAGAATGTGTAATATCAACACACATGTCCAAGTAACACTTCGTGACCACGTGTTGACATGTGTTTAAATGCACCTTTGGTGGAGTTTGTACGTTCGCTGACAAGTGCGGACTCACCCGAGTAAAGAGGCCAGCTCTCTGCAGGTCAGAACGAGCCTTTGTGGTCCTGTGGCAGCGGATTTACGCACATGTTCGTTTCAAATAGGATGGACTGTTTCTGATTTGCTGTCTTTCTCACTTCCCAACACTTATGTACACACAGCAGCCAGAAGGCATGCATACATCTTGTACGTTTACACAAATACACACTCGGACCCACATGCACACACACATACACACACACACCAGTGTACGCACTGAGTGAATTCATATGGTTATCCCATCTCTCTCCCTGCCAAATTGAAGCCAGCTCAAAATTGCCTCCACAGTCCTCAAGCTTAAGACATATTTATTTTTCTGGGGGAGGTTGACATAAGAAGGCCATTAGGATAAGGAGAAATTTACCTGAGCCTTGGCTGAACCCTTGCAGCGCTTTGAGAGCTGGTGTAAGCATTGGTCACTGGCCACTGCGAGGCACTTTGCGGTCTTTATTTGCCCTTATCCTTGCTTGAACCATGAACCCTCCAGCCACCAACACCACGAAAGCTGAATCGCCTACACCCTGTTTGATCCAATTTGAAGGAAAAAAGTACGCCCTTAAACACTTTAACACAAGTCAGCGGGTCCATTTCTTTGTTTGGCTGTGTATTTCTTTCTCATTCCCGTGTATAATGTTCAATCGTAGATAATATGATGTCATGTGGAGATACTTCCAGCACAGCCATGTTGGAGTCAACACTTTGTGCCAACAATCAACAATCATACAAGGAGAAATCCATCATGCAAGAGGCAGAAATACCAATTTCTACAACCTCAGTAATCCATAGTGCAATGCAGCCACAAATCATGTTTTGCTTTAAGGAAGGGGTGCCAACTCTAAGTTTTTTTTGACTTGCTCTCTTGCTCTTACTATAGCATAACTGTCACTCTCTCCGCTGTCATGTATATCCAACAAGTCATTCTGGGAAACATAGGAAATCAGTCTGAAATAGTAGTAGATTAGGCAGATTAGCAATAAGATTTAACATCACATATTGATGGCCTACATAACTTCAAGCTTTAAGAGTATCCAAGCATGGATTTTTCCTTTAAAAAGAAAAAATTCAGTGCTTTTATACTTGAGCTAAACCGTGTGTTTTATATATGGGATATTGACGAGTTAATTTGTCACAAGCCTTTGAACTTTCCCTGGCATTCACTACTAGTGTGCATTGGCTATTATATTTTTCATTGCCGGATAGTAATTCATGCTGGTCTCCAGGTAAGAGTCAGGGCCAGTCATGGAGTACCAGAGGCCTGGCTTGGTCTTGGTGGAGATCCTCCTGGGATCTCCTCTGATGTCTGGATGGGAGTCTCACTCCCTCCACTTCTCTCTCTCTCCTTTTCCCACACATCTGGGTTTGGAGTGGCCAGGCTCAGGCGGTTTGTGGCCGGCGTGGAACCCAGAGCGCGCTAATCTATTTCCTGCACTTGTTATGTTTTCTCCAGCGAGGCCCGGAACATTCCTGGAGCCAAGCACGGTGCTGGGGTCTATGCCCGGGCCCAGCTGTGTCAGCATAGCCAGGCCTTGGTTCGGTCCAGTGGGTTTCTCTGGCAAGGAATGCGCGCTACATTCCCCTGCCTCACGCCCACCTCTGCCATAGTCACAGTGACACCTCATCCATCCCACTTAACAAGGACTTAAACATGGTTATATTAACATAGGAAGACCGCTTTTACCACACACTGACTGTGACATTTAATAATGAGTATCACATATTCTCATCTGATACGCTACAGTGTGTTTGTCAGGATTGTTGTTGAGAATTATTTTGCACTTAATTGTGCCTTTTTTTTACAGTGCTGTGGTGCGGTTTTCTCCAGTTCTGTTGGATCTCTGTTAAAATTCCATTGCAGGTTTTGATTAGTCATTATTGTTGCAAATTGCACAATGCCTTCTTCAGTATTTGCCACCCTTGTGTCGCATTTTTCATTTGGCCTTGGGACTCCGTCAGAGTGGGAATGCCTTTGCAAGATGTGTTTATCCTGTGTGTGAGTGTGTGTGCGGAAGTGTGCATGACTAACTTTCTGTTTTTCTAACGCCTGACTCAAGTTCCAGGAGGATATTTGTGAAATCAAATCAAGTATGTTGAGTTGATCATACTTTCCTCTGCGCTCCTTATGTACACATTTTCTCTCTTATGTGCTTCTCGTAGTTCACCAGTTCACAGGTCTTACTGTCATTATATACATCCAGTCAGTACGTCTTGTTTTATTGCACCCTGGCGACCCTTCTGCTGCTGAACCGAGCTCATGTGGAAGCTCCAGACCCAGACACACTTAGTCTAAACCTGACCTGACCATGAGACTGCAGCGGGTCAGCCACCTGTGCATCTTCTGCCGAGCTGGAGAAAGCAGACAGAGATGGGAAAGCACTTAACTGAAGTCACCTCTGGACACCGCTGCTAATATGGGACACAGCAGCAGTAAAACACAGGGTTCCCACACTCGCTTGGACATCAAATTCACTTTTCAATGATTTTAAAGGTCTTACTTGGTGAAATTCAAGCTCCCAAATTGGCATGTTGAGACATCATACAGTAGATTCTTCATTTTCTTTGCAGATGATCTTGTCAAGTCAAGAAATCCTGGGGAACTTAAAGGATTTTCCAGGCTAGTGGGAACACTGAAAACACAGCTCCAGAGATTAGAGGAGAAGGGAGAAATAAATGTGGTGAAAGGAGAAGAGAGAGCCAGGGGGATTTAATGTGCATTTGTATGTGAGTGAGAATATGAGAAATGGAGAGTGTGGCAGAGGCTATAAATTATATTTCCCACGCAGATACCCAGAAAAACTGAGGTATAATGTGAGCAAATTAAGACAGGTTGCAGGTTTCATCTATAAAGAAAGCGCACATTTTTGCATTTTTTCACAAGAATATTGGTCATTTTGTGAGTGCCAATTAACCGTAGCAGTGTACTGTACTGCTAACTCACGTTTTCATGCACTTTAGACTCCATTTTTGCTGAAATGAAACCCCCCACAATAGTTTTATTTGAGCCATTTGCTTGCAATTTGTGCAAAGTATGTGGGACTAGTTAGACTTAATTAGTGGTGGATTTCATAATTGAGTACAGGTAACATTCTAAAAAAGTTTCCTCTTGTTTGATGCAACAATCTCAAAACTTTAGCATGTATTGCTGATTTTTTATTTTTTATTTCTATTTTTAAACTTAGACTGCTGCTATAGTGCCACCATCAGGACTATTTACCAGATATTGTGCATTTTCATAGCAGGGATGCAGTTTTAGTAAGAAAGGAAGAACAATACTTATAAATACAAGAGGGAACATGGACAGTAGAGTTGACCAACCCTTAAAAGTACTCAAAATCAAAAGTCAGCTAGTGGTGTATAGAGGCTAGGTCCACTTTCTCTATCCAGGGGTTGGAGAGTTCACCCAGAGAGCCTGAGAGGCACCGGCGTAAACAACCAGATGATATACAGACCAGGGTTTTCCTTGTATCTGGTTTGGGAGAATCTCACACCACAGGACAGACAGCAGTGAGACGGGAACAGAGATAGCGCCGAACGAGCTGAAAGAGCAACAAGTCCAGGAGGTGCTGAGTGAGGGGGTATTTCATCCGAGGAGGAGGGGAAGGGAGTGAAAAGGCAGGAGGGGAGAAGAAGGCAGCAGGAGAAGATCCAGCCTGCTGAAAGACAAGAGCAGGAAGAGGATGGATGGGCTTGGAGGAGCATGAGAGGACCTCTTTGTGGGTAGATAAGGCTGTGGGACCCTGATGAGTGTGTATTGGGATGGGGGAGGGGGAGTTGTTGCAGGAGTTGTAACAGTATGAGATCCAGCTGGACGTTGTGTTTATTTGAAGATGGAGATGGACACTCACCTGTGTGACACATATGCACACAAACTCACGCACACGCGATTAAAAACAAAGAATTACTACAGCGGGGGGCCGGGTTTTGCGCATGCCTTCATTCCTCTTCATCACAGACAGACGGAGAGTTCAGACAGCGTCTTATCTCAGTTATAATTCAATCCCTTCAATGTGGAATCCCACGGGACCGTCTGAACTCGGAGAGAGGCAGCCAAAAGGCAAATGGCAGCAGATCATAGGGGTTTATGAATACATACATAGATTTTTCTCGACATCACAACATTGTTTTAATGTAGGCTGGGTCAACGGCGGGTATCGCAGCTACAGTACAGTCGATTGGTTTTAACATCACAAGCTGTTCCAGGCGTTTATCGAAAATTTCCGCTCTCTCTCCAGCTCCTTCATTGGCCTGAATGAAACGGCGGTAATGCGAAGAGCAGGCGTCGATCGGGGATGTTTTCACCAGGACAACACATGTGCTGGTCGTTAAAGCCCTATTTTCGATCCGGGCCTGTGATCATGCGTGTGTGTCATCGGCTTTGTGATTCACCTTACGAGTGAGGAAAAGCAGCAAACCTCCACCGCTCCCAGTTGCCTTCCCCTCCAGCTCTCACACGCCGTAATAACCCCGGTGTCCTTGATGTGACCCACATACAGATGTCGAGGGAGGGTTTCTAAAGTTCAACGCGGCCTCCGTTTACGGGCCTTTTGGGTGGTTTGAAAGCTGGGGGTCTGAATCACTGATTAAATAATTAAATAAAAAAGTAGCATTGAAGGCATTGCGAGACACCTGCGTACCTTTAAGGCCTCCTGTGAAACGTTTTATATTACACTTGGCAAGCTGCAGCTCTTTGTTCATGCATCAGACTTTGCATTCATATTCCTTCTAGTGCATGTGCTTGTGTGGATGTGTGAGTGTAGGAGAGTTGTATGTTTATGGGTGGGTGTGTGTGTGTACCGTAAAAGTTCTCGGATACCTCCAGCAGCAGAACATACAAGCATGTTAACGGTGAATTTGGGGATTCTAATCTCTCCTCTTTTAGCATCAGCAATAAAAGCCCTGAATCTGTTTTTCACAATCCGAAATGTTAATGAAAGAAAGAAAAGCGACTGCGGGGGCTGCCAAGATCAACCTACAGCTTCCTTGTTTGAAAAAGGGAGTTGAGGCAGAGAGGAGCTGTGTGCGGTTCCAAAACCCTGTCAGATGCATAATGACTATCACATTTTCCAGTGCAGCTAAGACTCCAGACAGAGGGAATTCACTACGTTCATTTTCCGGCACCTTTCTGAGCTCAGTGCAGCGCTGTATCATGCATCACTGTGATGCATGATATTAATTACAAATTGCAAATTAAAACGTAATGACATGCAAGTTATTTTTCTGTTGTTCTTCCAAAGATCACAGATTTGACAGAAATACGTGCTCCAGTTTGAGTTAAAACTATTCTGAACATGCAGACCTCCCACTAATGCGGTCAACATTTAGTACTGTATATTGACTCTACGTATATGTTCAACATTCTCAGCTTCATTCGTTTGGTTAGTGCCTTGTATGTTGTGGCTGGTTCATCAGATTTTAGGAATGGAAATTGGCAGGGACCTCCCGACACGAGTCACGACACTCGGGTGCTCATTCAATATGTATTGCAATTCTGTTAGGGTTGCGATTTGATTTTATGATTTAATTCCTTGTTATTTTGGATTCCTTTTTTTTTTTTTTTTCTTTTTTTTATAACTGGAAAGTAGCTGAATCATACTTTGTTTTAGTAGGTCATGCCACCATCTGTAGGATTGTCAAGTTAAACTAAAGTATAGACAAAGTATCGATTCAGGATCAACATGGTGACATAAAAATTGTTAGACACAAATAAGTTGTAATTGAGTTGATTTTTTTCCTATTCCCACCAGATTCAGAATCACCATATTTGCTTAGTATGTGAGTACAAAGGCATAACAACTGTTAATGTAGTAACACAAGTTTATATCAGCCCACGTACAGCAGGACCTCACATTCACTGCAAAGGGACTGTGTAAGACATGCAATACAGGTAGTAGACTATACAGACCACTCTATAAATACACATTCAATCACTGTGTCTTCAGGTGTCATGACATCAGGGCTGGGTAGATTATACTAAAAATGCACTCCATTACAGCTACTAGGTACTAGGTACTACATCAAAATTGTAATCAGTAACATAAAACAAGGAATTATGCAAACTCAGTAATGTATCCCCATTACTTTCAGTTTCTTTCAGATTACTTGCTTTGTTTAAAGGTCATTACACAGAAAAGAAAAAGTGAAAACTGAAAGATCGGGAAATGTATTTTCCTGCTCTTTGGCCACATTCGGACACATTTTATTAAGACGTAGAACACCTGCCTGTATTTTAAAAGCTCTCTAAGTGTCTTGCTTTCGTTTTAAAAAGCTTTCCTGAAGTAACCCCCTACCATGCCACAAAGGTCTGTAATCAAAAATCTTTTCTTTAGGTAGCCTACAGCTTCATTTTTAGGTTCCTCAATGGAATACTTTTTTGAATTTTGAATACATAATGCAATTAGAAGTGTTGCTGCAGCTGTAGGGAGGGATTGTGCGTGTCCAACAGTTTGAATTCAGACTGGTTTTGGTGCTGAGCTGACTGTTTATTGTTTGGAGTAATGCTAACCTTTTGGGCCTACGATAATAGCTATCCAGCACTGAGGCAGCTCTTCCACCATCTAGAGAGGAGTTCTCTTTTCAGCCCATCTTCTAAATTACCCTAAACAAACAGTTATGACATAGTACAGTTGAAAGCCTTCGTCTGGTGTTGATTACCATTTCCAGTAAGTGGTATGCACTCTCTGTGAAGAACCTTCCAGATGTCAGACGGCTCCTGTCTCTGATTGGTGATTCATCTCGCCCAAACGCCGGCTCCTCTGAGATGACAGCCCACGTCGCTCCCCTGCCTAGAGTGTATCTGTCTGTTTTGGCAGGAAGACATAACTGCTCTTCCTGACCAATGGCAACGGAGGATGCACTGCTGTCATGGAGACTGGCAGGCCACGCCCTGGGTCCAACCGCAGATGTGGTGGGCCACCCAGAAGGAACTCCAACACCCATGATGCAGCAGAGCGTTCCCGTTGTTACCTCTGAGGGCCGCCCATGTGTTTCTTAGACCTGCTACTCTTTGTGTTTTTAGTTGTTGATGTTGGAGGTTGCTTAGCATTTGGAAGTGGGGGAAAAAATTATAATTTTGCAAATTAACATCCAGCATGTGCTTTGCTCTCACGCTCAGATGTGAATTATTGTCCTGAACAGTTCACACATAATCCAGCCTTTTCTCTTTGGACGTTTGCCTCTAGTTCTCTACTTTCTCAGGAAAAGAAATTTTTGCTTCTCTATTAATATGGAAATAAGTACTGACATGTAATGTTGCATTGTAATAATAGGGTTGAAACAGTGATAAATTTGCTTATGAAATAGTTTGCAAAATCGCTCGGCTACAAGATTGTATTCCCACAAAATATATTACATCACATCCACATCCAATTCTTCATTACATCTTCACTTCAAGACAGTTTGCATAAATATTATCTCACATAATGCACAGCCAATAACCTACAAGGCCATCTAACCGACTGAAAACACAAACCGCAGTTTCTTTAACATACTCTACTGCCCTCCATCTTCCCTCAAAGCCACGACTGAATGATAGAGCTACTTATTACAAACTAACCCTAAAACCCTGAAATCACAGAGCGGCTTACTCCAGGATGACCATAAAACCATGCAGACATTAACCAAAGTGACACCAGTGGTAGCGAGCGCAGAGGATTTGGTCGAACAGCCTCCTTTCTAAGCGCGTGGAAACGAGAGCCCGGGTTTCAAAGCACACAAGAGGTGCATTGATGGAGACCAGTTCTCCGTCCACATGGCCGTGTCAGTGACGGATGTGGCCAACGTAGTGATGAGTTTGGCTGATGTGTGCCTGGCCTGTAAACCCGCCGGCCCGTAGAGACTCTTCCAACCGGCTTCCTGTGAAATATCCCAAAAATCTGCGCCGCTCTTTTATGGCTCCTGGTTTGATCTGGCAGCACATCAGCAGAACAGGAACTGTAGTTTTTACATTTACATTTCAGACAGTGTTTTTTAGGGGCAGCTTCGATGGAGCGTGGCGGTAAGAGTAAGTTCCAAATTCAAACCAGCATCACGTGCTGCGAAATAAAGAGAGCGAGAGCGAAAAAACACAAGAGGAAAGAAAAAATTACTGTCTTGTGTCATTTCCAGAATTAGACACAAAACCTCACACTTAAGAAATGAAAGTTGTGCATGTGTGTTTGGGTTTTTTGGCGACTGCACTGATTTAAGCAGATCCTCATGGCTCTTCTGGTGATAAATCACTACGGTCATGTGGAGCTGGTTTTTTTTTTGTATTTTCGCTCACTGCGGTGAAGGGCGATCGACTCGCCGCTGCGGATCAGTCTTTGTTTTTAAGTTTGTCGATCCATCTGTCACATGCAATCTCTCTGACATCACCACTGACTTTGATGAAAATGCAGGTCACATGACAGCTCACAGCAAGCTGACATAGTTGGTAATAATTGACCTACAAGTGGCTGCATCATTTTTATCAGGTTTACTGTGGACTTGTTTGTAGTTTTGGCAAACATTCTGGTAATGATAACACTTTTATCATAACTATCATAACTAAATTATCACTGAAAAAGCAATTATGATGATAACGATGATATTTTTGCCTGGTTCAATGCAACAGACATGCTCTCTTACATTAGGGGAATATGATTTGTGGACCAGGGAATCTCTCTAGGACCACGATATTTTATTTATAATGGTATATGGTCACATATTTTACCTTTATTAAAAAATTGCACCTCCTCCGATTTGGATTTCTCTTTTTGCCACAGTGCAGTTTTGATCGTATTATGATTTTTCAGCCCTTTTCTGGTTCTTCTTTTATTCGGCTCCAGGATAATAACAGTGAAACACATCTCTTTATGTATCCAGCAGTCTGTAAACGAATGCTCCCCCTTCTGGGCTAAAAGCAACCACGGCGATCAGGTTTATGGTGTGCTGAATCAAACACATACACATGGTTGGACCGCTCCTGGCTCTCAGTCCTGGTCCCACTTACCTCAGTAGTTCATTGTGAATCCATCCCTCTGTGCCTCTGTTTCGCAGCCTGCACAGCGTGTAGTCAAACAGTTCTGAAGCATCCATCGCCGCTTTATGGGGAATGACCTCAGCCTCAACATGCGAGTGTTGTCATGTTTCACAGGGGGGAGTATATGCACTGCTCTATAAAACCCGCTTTACAACCACCAGAACGCTGTTTATGATGTATTACGAAATAGATGTCAACTGTTGGATACGCTGCAAAAAAAATCTCCATTCTAACAAGTCATGTAGTCTGATATAGAACCTTAAAAATCTTGTTTTTCTCTAAACAAATGAAAAAAATCTGCCAGTTGGATGAGATAATCCCACTTGATTCCAGTGCATTTTCACTTGTTTGAGGAATTTTTCTGAGTAGAATAAGGCAGATCAGCTGACTAGGATCAAGAAAATGACACTGTACAAAAAAGTTGACATTGGAAACAGGTGGGATTATCTCACCCCACTGGCAGATTTTTTACCTTGTTTGAAGAAAAACAAGATGTTAAGACTATATATTATAAGCATGAGGTAGATAATAGTGCTGTAACCTTACTGCATTGTATGTGTTCTCCTTTTTGTCTTTAATGCGTTGCCCTACTTCTCTATGGTAATTTTTTACCTTCTCTGTCCTGTCTCACATCCTGACTTGGCTGAGGTAGTGATAGCGCAGTGGAAACTGATGCATTTTTGTGTGTGTTGTCCTTGAAATGAATTTTTTTTCTTCACATTCACACTGCACATGCTGTGTTTTAAATTTGTCTAATGGGGCCGTGAGCACATGGCACGCCTCTCTGAACGTGCCTGTGCCTGTTTAAAGTTGTTTTTTACACAGTTTGGTTGCAATAGAGCATGCTTTTCCTCCATTCTTCTTCTTGAATTTCTCTGGAAACAAGTATAAATATGTTGAAACAAGGCAGAATAAGGCAGATCAGCCCACTAGGATCAAGAAAGCGACACTTGATTCAAGAAAATTCTGGAAACAAGTTGATTAGCATTGGAAACAAGTGGGATTATCTCATCCCACTGGCAGATTTGTGTACCTTGTTTGAAGAAAAACAAGATTTGAGCACTGAAGATGAGACTGAATGACTTGTTAACATGAAGATTTTTTTCAATACAGCAATGCATACACCCATACACACACTGTATATACTCACACACACATATAAATGATATAAACACACACGTTCTGAGACTCCAGGGAGGTAGCTGTGCAAACTCAGGCCCACACTGCCGTTCCTACTGTTGAAACAAGCCTGGACACCCCTCCCCTCCCCCCCGGTCTAATTAAAAGGGCTGTTTCTCCACATGGCTAAACGCCCTAATTGGCACACCATTTCTTCCTCACCATTAATTATGCTCCATTTCATTATGCTCTCCCTAATGAGTCACAGCCACGCCTCCATTTCTTTAATGCTAATTAGTGGCGAGGTTCGCACCAACACCGAAGGCAACAACAACAGCAGTAGCAACAACAATGACAAGAACAAACAGACGGCGAGGTTTTGTTGTTTGCTGTTATGCTAATTATGATCTTTTTGTCTTTTTGTCCCCTGCAGCACCCGTACCCATCTGAGGAGCAGAAGAAACAGCTAGCGCAGGACACCGGCCTGACCATCCTACAAGTCAACAACTGGTGAGTTGCTGTTAGCGGCGTCCCATCCCTTTATGTTGTGTTTGGGGAGAGCAGCAATGGCTTGGCCCCCAGGCAACCTGTGGCTAATGATTTGAATGATTAATTCCTCTGGGGGTGCCCTGCTCCAAATATTCCCCCATTACAGTTAGAGGGGGACCCAGTTAATTGGAGTGTGTGTGTGTGTGTGTGTGTGTGTGTGTGTTGAGGGGGGACCTGTGGAATACTTCCAGCCAAGGAAGTGTGCTCTTTTTATTGGAATAGAAATGCAGATGGTAGCATTTTTCATTGTTGGATAAACAAGTGAAAGCTAGCTTAGCAAAAAAAAAAAAAAGTGCTAGCAGTCTTCACTTGCTAGTTTCTCTTTCTCTATCTATCTATCAATCTATCTATCTAGATGAAAATAAAACAGCAAAATCATCAAAAACAGTTCACTGCTACAACTTAACAGCTAACTTTGCCGCTATACAGTTAGCAAGGCTTAATCTGCTAAATGTGCATCATCTGCATAGTCCAACAAACAGAACCTACATGTAGAACCTACATCAAGCTAGCTAATACCGTGAAATGAATTGAGTATCAGGCATCGACGAAATGATAGTTCTCCAGCTAGGCAAATGCTTCCACAAATAACTTGAAGTACTGAGAGTGTGAAATGAAAGGTTCCTCCAAAATTCTTCTGAAGTCCATCCAAAGCAGCTGCACTGAACTGCCACAGACATTTCAGATGTTCAAGAACAAAATTTTGAAAATATACTGCCTGTTAACTACAGAATAGTAAAGGCATGGAAGATGCCTACCTTCACAGCTTTGACGAGCCAGGTTCAATTTCCAACTCAGCAAGTTTTCTACCGGCTAAACAAAGTTTGCCTTTGTTTAGCCAAAACCTGAAGCTAGCCTGAACCAAACTGCTGCGGCTGCTAAACTGAACCTTGTCATGTCACCAACAGCTGCAAATGGTGTCTCAAATTTACAATATGTTTTCTTTATGTAGGAACGTAATCTTTGCATTACTCCTGTCCACAACAGATAATAAGACTGTGTTTCCGAAACAGAGCCAAATAATCCACACTAATCCAGGGAAATCTGAAAACGCATCTTTATTTCTCCATTTTCCCCATTTTTGTCCACCAAAAACAGAGCTTTTAGAAAACGCTCTCTTAAATAGATAAATTTGAAAAAGTAAGACACTCACTCAGACCTCAACTTGTGTTGTTGCTGTATTGCTCTCTGGTCTCCTGAGGCTGCAGCATTGTATTCTGGTCTATGTGCTGCTCCTGTGTAGAGAAATGTCTCTCTGTCCTCCTCTACAATGGATTTCTCCCTGTATGACTGTTGAACATCGGTGCCAAATGGCGGCTCTAGAAAGAAGCCCTCACTCTTAGATTGTGAGGGACTGACACCAAAAACATTTTCTGATATCAAACTCCACTGGAGCTGATGGAAATATCTGAATGTGGTGTCACATCTACAATTGGACAGAAGAAACAGACACCAAACTACTGGATGGACACGATGATGTAGTGTAGTTTTCCTTTTAGCCATGAAAAGATTTGATAGTTTACTATGGTAAGAAATAGAAAAATTTCAAATAAATTAAGAGAACATTGTGTTTCCTTCATATATTTCACACCATACTGTATCTTGTGAGGTTAAGCGCAGCTTGTCTTTGAGGTGATGATGAATGCTATTTAGGGGAGTTGCACTGCAAAAAATGTTGATGTTAACAACTCCTTCAGTTTCATCCTCAGTGTTCATATCTTGTTTTTCCTTCAAACAAGGTAAAACATTTTTTTTAAAGATAATCTCAGTTGTTTACAATGCCAATCAACCTGTTTCCACAATTTTTTTGAATCTAGTGTCATTTTCTTGATCCTAGTGAGCTGATCTGCCTTATTCTGCCTGAAAATATTTATTCTTGTACCCCCAAAAATTCCTCAAACAAGTGAAACTGCATTGAAAACAAGTAGGGTTATCTCATCCCACTGGCAGATTTTTGTGACCTTGTTTGAAGAAAAACAAGATTTGAACACTGAATATAAAACTAGATGTAGATTTTTTGCAGTGCAGGCGGCAGCTGCAGTGTGCCACAGAGGCGATGTGATGTGCTGGAAGTTGATTTCTGGAGTGTGCCGGCTTATGAAGCCATTAGTTCGTCCTGTTCCCTCCGAATATTTTGCCGTTGCTGTGGCAACGCCTGTTGAGCAGCTCGCCAGTTTCCCTTATTCTGCAAATTCAGAGTAAATGAGCGAGTCTGGCCAAGCAGAGACGAACAGTGTAAATGAAGGAGTCAGGCAGCTGTGCAGCTTCGGCTGCCTGATCAGCCTCATATAGCATTATTAAGGTGTGTGTGTGTGTGTGTGTGTGTGTGTGTGTGTGTGTGTGTGTGGTGGGGCGGCAGGGGGGCGTAATGTATGTATGTAAGTGTATGCTTGGTAAATGTGTGTTTTAGTGGAAACGAGATT
>OMLF01050263.1:0-23051 GCA_900302615.1 Holocentrus rufus
GGAACCCAGATCTACAGGGGGGGGTTCCAGTGGTGCCCCCACAAACCATCACTTCTGTCTTTTCATCATTAAAATTTAAAAAGTTAAAAGCCATCCAGGCCTTTATGTCATCAAGACACTTAAGTAACATATTTACTGAGCATGTGTCGTTCTTTTTAAGAGGCACATAGATCTGACTGTCATCTGCATAGAAATGTAAAGAAATACCATGCTTTCTAAGTATAGAGCCAAGTGGGAGCAAATACAGGGAGAAGAGAAGAGGGCCAAGAAATGAGCCCTGTGGGACCCCACACAAAAGAGGAGCAGATGAAAGAATTTTACTCCCATATCCTTGTATATTGAAGAATAACAATGAAAAAATCTTGAATCTTGAACCCTAATGAAGACCTGTAGAGATAAAAACCGGATATTTTTTAATCTTTGTTATACTAACCAGCCATGAAAGAATAAAGGCTTTTTTACAACTGACACATGGGTCTACTTCAAACTTGAGTGCCTGAACTACATTTTCTTGGATGTATGTGAAAACATCTGAGACAAATTGAAAAAAATATGCGAGCAGAGCCAGCAGCTTGACCTACAGAAACTTGCCAACACAGAATGGAACCATGTGTACTGGAAAAAAAAAAAGAAAAAAGAAGAAACGCATGAATAAAGTGCATGGTGCAGCCGGAAACAAACAAAAAAACATCAAAAACAACAAAAGACTTGTCCTGCTACCATCTTCTGTATTCACTTACAGTGTGTGTCAGTTAAAAATTGGCTCATGTTATGCTCTTGCATGTTTCCTCCTCCTTGCTCTCTCTCTCTCTCTCTCTCTCTCTCTCTCTCTCTCTCTCTCACTCTTTGTCAGAGCATTTGCATTTTGTGGATGCCCTCACCTGAAATGGCTTACAGTGCCCATTTACCCTATATCTTCTTATATTTCCAGGTTGAACAGGAAAAGTGGCATGAAACGATATGAAATGACCTGTGTCCATTGTCTGACTTGAAAATTGCTCAAGTAATTGGTTTTGTCTTCAAAGAGCATGGGCCCTTACTTCATCTTTATGTATTACTTGGAGCTGGCGGCTGATGCTGCCTGCCACTTCATGGTATTCTCAGGTGAGGGAATGAGTTATTAAGGCTGGTAAACATGTCCCACCTCCAGAGCGATAGGGGGATTTTCAAAATGATGGATAACAAAAGAGATTAAAAATAAACAAACCTTGACGGAGTTGACTATAAATTTGAGAGAGGAAGTCCACGCTTAAGAATGTTTGTTTCATTTATGGAAATTGTTCAAGGCCTATTTGGTTTCTCTCAAATGAAAAAGCCTTACTATTCATTTCCTGCTGAACTAGCTCTGATTATGCAATATCCTTCAGTATCAGTGAATTGCAGGCAGTAATTGTAGACATGGATTACAGCTACTGTGTCAGACTTAAAATCGCCCATTACAGGTAAAGAGAGTGAAATCCCAGCTCTGCAATGGAAAAAGCAGCACAGTGTTGACGGCTTTGATCACGGTGTCTAAGCAATAAATTATGCACATGGTGCACATTAATTATTCGTCTTGTCCTTGCAATCTATTGTGTTGTGGGGTTTTACACACAAAATCCACACAATAAATTGTCTTGAGATGCAAGATTTCACCAGCCAAGGCCTTGTATGCCAACTATACCTCTGTGGCAAGGACAGAATGCCATCTGCTGGGATGATCTGAGTCCAACATCAAAAACTTCTTTCACTTGTCAATTGAAACTATTTTTCACCGCCGACATCTGTGTTGGCTTTCTATCTTGTCTGTAAATTGAATCTCAGATTTTTCTCCCTCCCACCCTGATTGTGAGTTTTCTCTCTGTAAAAATGAAAGACACGCGTTGAATCCACAAACAGGGCTGAACCCTCAGCACCCAAGGATGAATTTCTTCTCCTGTGGTGCAGCAAATTGTATTTTTTTTTTCAGGCAGAGCCCAAAGATATATTGCCCATAATTAATAAACATGAAGCAAAGCCATTTCTCTTCGACATCTAGATATATTTTGAAAAGGGTAAACCATAAGTTTACTTTCTTCATTATGATCTCTAATTGGATGCAGATATACAGTATGTTCTGAAATGTAGGTATGCACACACATAGAAAAGAGAGAAAGAATCCTATTTATTTTGACACACAGGCCATCTTAATATGGACCAGGAATGACATCCAAACCAAACCCTAATTGTAACATTAACTCTAACTTTAACTAATAAGACACAATTTGCGAGGACATTTTGGACCACCCAAAATGTGATCACAGTGACAAATGTCCTCACAAAGTAAGTATTTTGTCAATTTTTATCCTCACAAGTATAAAAAGACAAGCGCGCACACACACACACACACACACACACACACACACACACCCAAGTGAGTCATTTTGGGACCACCCAAAATGACTCACAATGACAAATGTTTTCATAATGTTGGTAATTTGTCAATTTTTGTCCCCACAAGTATAGAAAGACACACCCACACACAGACACACACACACTGCATCAAATTGGATTTGCTGACAATTCTTGTTGTCTAGCTCAGCTGTGCCTCCAGTCGAACTTTTATTCCAGCACTGACACTAAATCAGCAATGGACGCCCCACTTCATGGCTGTGTAAACCAGGGCGATGCAAATGACTTCATTGCTCCTGGGAGTGTAATTCATACAA
Organism: Holocentrus rufus; assembly: GCA_900302615.1. Taxonomy (NCBI): domain Eukaryota; kingdom Metazoa; phylum Chordata; class Actinopteri; order Holocentriformes; family Holocentridae; genus Holocentrus; species Holocentrus rufus. The sequence continues at coordinate 2,688 of OMLF01050263.1, forward strand.
TCAGTTGATTAGTGAACTGATGGAGATGCTATTTATAAGTGAGAATGACACTGCAGCGCTGCATTGTGTTCGTTTTGTGAATTGTATTTAGATGGAGATGTAGCTATGTGCCACTGGACAGAGGTGCATGCTGATATCTTATCAAAGATTGGTTTTGTTTGTGTGTTTTTAAATGGAATGCCGAATAAGACCCTTAATCAATTTCCTTTTGAATGAACAATCTGTTTGTCCTGAGCTTTGCCTAAAATGCCTGGCTCACAAGGCTTTACAACACAATGCAAAAAGACCTCTGCAAAGAAATACCACCCACTTCCACTTCTGAGTTGTCATCCTAACCAAAGACTATTTTCTTGCTGCCTATCATGAACGGGTAGCACGTCAAGGTCTGCCAAGGTTGAAAACAAGAGATGCAGCTGATGTTAGAAACCTTTCTTGCAGTTCTTTACCACTTGACAGTGTGCATAACCTTGCAATCTCCTTTAAATTCATTATTACAAAGAGGCAGATCAACACTGTACACCTTTGTCACATTAGTCACAGTGAGAAAGGTCACTTCAGCACTCAGTGACATGCATGGAGTCTGGACCTTTATCATAAGTGACAATGACATCAGGGCTAAGGAATGGATGGAAATAGAGGAGGGCTGGGGGCAGAGTAGGAATACTGTTTGTGTCATGGTTGTGTAAAATAGGAAATAAAACACAACAAGCCCTGAAAATTTTTTTGAGGATCAAATCAATGTACGTAACACAATTTTATGCATAATTATTCTCACAGCCTTCAAACAGAAAGTATCATTGTAAAATGTACGTCACACATGACTTATATCTTCCAAATACAAATCATTATTTCATTTTTGTGACGTAGTGGTTGCTTTTGGAGCTGTATCTAAATGCATAATTAATCAGTGGCATTGAAGCACTGGAGCAAATTTTGACAAATGAGAAACAAGGAATATATAAAAATTATCGAATTCAAATTAAAAAAAGGAGAAGTGTGAACATCCTGATTACAAGCATCTGAGTTTTTTTGTGAGAAAAGCAGGTAGCTACAATTTATTTGCAAGTAAAGGTATCTCGCTTCATATCTGTGATAGTAAAAGTAAAAAACTCAAGTGGCGTGACAAGATTATGGGGTTTGGGAGGGTTCCTTTAAAGATTTAAGAGGGCATTCCTGAACCTGAGGTATACGGGCAAACAAAATCCCACCTGTATCTAACCACCAAAACACAAGGTAAAATAACATACATATGGTATTGAAGCATTTTTCTTGTATCGAAGATGGCACTATTATGACCCTGGAACATAATTTGTATTGACTTGGTTTGTATTTGAGTGTGAATGGTAATGCATTATTGTGCTGTTCTCCCTCCCTACCTGAGGGTGGTGCATTCTTTTTGTGTGTGTTTTTCACCAATGTAAATGCCCAGCAGACAGAAGAAAATAATTGATTTTGACTCCGGGATATGCTGAAGCTAAAATTTTTTTTAGAATGTCAGATCAATGTAATACTGTGGAAAATAAATGGCCTAAATCATGCAGTCTTGTGACATAGACGTTATTGATCTGCTACTGTAGCAAGAATTAAACTCACTGGTGAAACTGGAGGGTAATGATGTCTGGTAGAATTTGTGTCATGCCAATGGGATCAAAATGTCACATTAAGGCAGAACAACGTTCCTCCTTTGCATTGTATAATGGAGGCTGGATAAGCCCCTTTCTTTTTTCTTCTTGGCCCTACTTTGATGAAGAGTTCACTCCTGGCCCCTTGGAGACAGACAGGAAAGGATCAGATCCCACCCTCAGAATACTCCCATAAACTCTTTGTGGGTCCCTGCACTTGTTCCTCATCCCATCTACTTTCCTCCAACTACAGATGTGGGGAATTAAGAGATAAACAGAGTAGAAATAATCCAATTACCTCTAATGGGCATGCCCATGATGAAAGTATCTGAGGAGGAAATGCCTCTTCCTCTGAAAGCCTCCTCTAACTACTGTAGCAGTGTAGCGCTGTTTGCATAAAAACACTTCCAAGGTGAATTACAGAAAGATGTCTCACCACTAATATGGATTTCTTTTTTCATTTTGAACATGAGAGAAATTTTTAACCAGCAGGCTCACTAAGATTTAAGTGCTGTCAAATTACAGGTTTGATACATTGTCGATCAATCTGTGACCTCTTTCCTTGGATTTTCTTTAGATAAAGATAGATTTTCAGTAGGTGGCGCTCTTTTGTCTGTTCAGCCATGGTGGCTATCATTGCTCAGGCTAACTACCCCGTTCTTCTTCTATTTACTCTGAACAAACTGTAAATGTAAAATACATCATTTCCTGTGTGATGAAGCTTTCATGAACTATCTATAGCTTCAATCAGTACTGTGTTATATCAATTGCTGATAGTAGTAACATGTACATTTATTTATATAAAAATGTTGTATATTATTTACATAAAAGTCTGGAGTTGAGGCATTAGTGGATACAACAAAGTGCAGCTTTTATACACTGTATGTTCATTCATTCTTCCGATGTCCCTCCCCTATCCACTGTCACTGCAACCCATCCATCATCCCTCTCTCCCTGAAAGCCAAGCTAACCAGAGCATCCGCCACTGCTGATATTTCACATTTTGTTAGGCAGAGGGTGACCATGTTGACACACTGGTCCAAGCACATCACGGTCAACAGCCATCAAGCAGCACAATCCCCTTGCTAATTCTATTAGGACAACATGAAACACTCGAGGTGATCCCAGCTGTAATCATCTCCTCAGTAAATCCCATCCTCCAGGAAGGTAAGCAAAGACTTGACTGACTGCTGCAATTGTTTCAACCTCAGAGACACCTTTTACTCCATTCTCCACGTGTCTCTCTGTTTGGTTCACAAAATTCCTCCCAGGATGTAAAGATGTAGATTCAAGAGTGTGTGTTTCTGAGATCAAATTCATGCTGACACCGCAGGGTGCCTGGTGGATGGGAAAAGTATTTTCGACATGTGATGGGAGGATCTTTCTTCTGCAAATTCAAAACAAAATGATGGGTATTGTATGCCTGCAGCAATCTCACCATGAAAGTTTTTGTTGAAGAATTATTTCTCGTCATGTTTGCATTTGGATGAACGAAAGAGGATCAAGCAAAATAGTGTACTGACCATATGTCCAGCAGTCACTGTCCGCTAGAGTCAGCTGTTAAGCATGAGATGTAATGACTGGTGGATGATGACCAAAGTGTTTAGAGGCCTAGAGGCCTCACATCCTCTGTTTACTGGGTACGTTGAGTACATTCTTCCTTATTCTGTTGGATACATATTTCCATATTTCAGTGTTGTAGATTAGTGTTGGGTTAGATCAGATTGGTCCTTTAACTTGACAGAAAATATTTAAATTCTATTTTGCTAAATACCCGACATTTTGCAATCAACACATCTTTAATTTGGTATAAGTGAAATCTCCCTGCAATCTTTACCTCTTCTACTGTGATCATGCTGCTTTTCTTGGTTTCAAAACACACTTATGTTTTGAGCCAGAGCCACTTTCCTCTAATCTTCTAGCAATGATCGTCATGCACATTTTTGAGATGAAAAATTCAGTATAATAGTCGATCTCTATTTCACTCTCTCTCCTTCTTTCATCATCACTCTGGTATAAATGGAAGAAAAAAAACAGAAAATAAGTTTTTAAGTAGTATCACCATATTTTCGTGAATCTATTATTCATTCATGCTTTCTCTGGCAATTTTAATACATTTCTATGTGCTTTTCATATTTTCAAAGTCCTCTGGAGCATTGCCATAAATTGAGTGCCGTGACCAGTCAGTGTCAGGGGCGGCAAAGATAAACAGACAAGAAAGAAAAACTTGAGTAAATCACACAAAAAAAGAAAAGATCTCAAGCATACCAAGAGAGGACTGAAGGCTTTTCTGTACAGACTTGTCATGTTCTGCGGGATAAGTGCTAAATTAAACACTGAAGCATTTCCCTTTCAAACATTCACCGTCAGGAAAAATTAAAATCTGCTCTCTCTTCTTCTCCCAAAAGAAAAGTGCAAAAAAGACAGGCACAAACACACCAGCCAGGGCAAAAGGTGTCTGCAGTATTTCAAATGCCAACTTAAATGTCAGACAGGATTACTTAATTGATATTTAGGCCATCACACATGTGCAGCCTTTGTCTTTACATTCCTGAACAGTCAGCCACTTTGGTGTAACCTACATTACTGGAGCTCCTGTGACAGAGATGACACATATTTAATTCAAAGGAGGCATGTAAGAGCCAGCAAAGTGCTAGCTCCTTTGAATGTTAATCGGGTAGATACACACGGTGCTTTTAAGACTCGTCCTGAGGTCTCAGCATGAGACTTACTCACTCCCAGTGCGGGCCTCCCAAGTGTACATGTCAAACACTCTTTGAAGTTCTTAGCAATCTGGCAAAAGAGCCTGTTAGTACTTCAGCGCTACTGCTGCGCTTCAACTTGGAACCTGCTTTTCGGAAAATTGTAAAGAAAAATAGGGTGGGAAAAAGACAAAGACTACACTGTGGAGCTCTGATTATTAATTTTTCATTTTTTCATTTTTTTTCTTAAAAGAAGCACGAAATTGCAGCAGCTGCAACCATGCATGTGACATACACACACACACACACACACACACACACGTAACCTCACAAACACTTGACCTCCATGGCAAATTTCAGCCTCATAGGTAGAAAGCTGCAGTTGCTATAGGGTGGGCACAGCTCTGTGGACCAATGAACAGACAGATTTTTGTGGACCAATAAATGGATGAATCAACTGAACGAGATGGTGGGGGTAACGCACACAGCTGAAAAAGGAACATCTGCTGAGTCCAAATGGTTCATGAGTTATGAAAGGGGCTGTGGTTGAAGTGTAGGGTCAGGGCAAACAATAAGTAATGAAAGTGTATGTGTATGTCTCTCTCTCTCTCTCTGTGTGTGTGTGTGTGTGTGTGTGTCTTTCTACAAAGTCTGGCCATGTTATGTGTATCCGTTCAGAAGTTATGCGCCTTTATCACACAATCACACGAACTTGACACCTCTGCATAACTTATCATCTTTATGCAACTTTGCATAAAGATGTTTCCCATGACTTTTCTCACCCCTTCCACATCGCAAAGTGCCAGCACACATCAGACGTTTCAGGGCTAAATTCTGTCTTTATAAGCCTCTATGGCTGTTGAAAGATTCTTATTGTTTGCCTGTGTTAAGATTTAACAAGCAAAGTGACATCAACAAGGTAATATGTGTCTGTAACCCAGTAGCGTCAATTTAATAAACTCTACACTGTGGAACTGTTCCTGCATCTAATAAGATTTACCTCCAAAACACTGAAGCTTGCTATGATGACTGGATTTCTGGGCTCAAATTGGAACAATGGCTGTTGACTGACAAGATATAATTATCTGGTCAAAGAGATAAATCATTAGGCCTACTTACAGACGGGTAACAAATTAAAGGAAAAAACATCATTAAGTGTCTTTGTAAGGTCTTGGGTCCCAATGTGCATTGGCATCGATTCTCCACGTCTATGGAACAGGAGGGACGAACATCATTATTCCAAAAGACACTGTCCATAGAGAGGGATATTATGTCAGGGCTGAAGCGCATGAAGCCCTAATTACAAAGACAAATGCACACTTGAGAATTCAGTGGTGTAAAAACCATTGACACTGGTTGGCAGAAAAAAAAGTGATATGGTCAGATGAGTCATCCTTCATGACATTCTTGACAGGTGGGTGAGTGCATGTGAGGCGTACACCAAGAGAACGCTGCAGGCCTGAATGGTGGACCCTTACATTGAGGGATCCATTGGCTCTGTTATGTTATTATTATTTTCCTGACATGGTTTGGGTTCACTTGTCCTCTTACTAAGTTGTTCTAAGTGATTACTTTTATCCTATGATGAAATGTTTCTATCATGATGGGAGTGGTCTCTTCCAGGATGACAGTGCGTCCGTCCACAGGTCACAAAGGCTCACTTTGATGAAAATGATGTAAATCATATGCTAAGGCTTTCACAGTCACTAGATCACAACCCACCTGAACACCTATGGGAGATTTTGGACATACGTGTCAGATAGTGCTCTCCACCACGATCACCAATGACTATTTTGGGGAAGAACGGTGTTCAACTCCCCCAGCATAGTTCCATATACCTGGAGAATCTGTGCCAAGAGACACTAAAGTTGTTCATGGTGGCCCAACACTTTGTCACCCGTCTGTAAGCGATCAAACAAATGTTGCTTAATCTTTGTTCTCTGTTTTAATGGCAAAAACTGCAGAATCAATTTGGTGTCACCGCCTATGCTGTAACAAAATGTTGGAGCAGTTTCACAAAAAAAAAAAAAAAAAAGCAAAAGGTTTTGAGGACATAAACTACACTTGGAATCAAATGTGAGGGTATTCCCAGATCGTGTTGGAGGCTTCACAAGAAGGCACCAAGTCACAAGTTCTGGAGTTTTAAATTGACTCTGTAAGCTGCACTATCGTTTTCAACTCCTAAGGCATTTAATGCTTTTGATTGTGGTTGTACATTAACTAGACACAACACCAGTGAAGTCGTACACAGTTTCTGATGCTGTCCTTAGAGACTCGGCTTCTCATCTCTCCTCAGACGCTCTCCAACTCTTTTTTTTTTTTCATTGACTGTGAACACTTACAACTTTTGATTATATCCCTAGCACTCACTGCCCTCCTCTCAAGCTTTCCCAATCTCCCTGCATGTCTTGCATGTACACACACACACACACACACACACACACCCTGCAAGCATAATATAATTGGACAAAGATTTGAAATAACGGCATCTCCCAGTGGAGAGATAGTTTTACTCCTGGCAGTGGTGAATTGATAATCCGCTCTTTAAAATACTCCTGGGGTTCTCACTCTCATGTGGGGCTGCTGCCGAATTGGCAGAGGCAATATACAGGGCCACAACACTCTACTCACTATCTCACATCGTTTAATCCTAATTGCCCGTGGTAGCAGAACCACAAAACAGCAACATGTCAATAATGCGATTAATTACCTTACATGAAGTTTGATTTATCTCTTACCGTATCCACATAATCCATAAGTATTTTCTCACTGTGAGGCCGAGTGAGATAAAAATTCAAAAAGTTTAATATTTGATATATATTTCTCTCCCTGTACTACTGATGCAGTGTTGCACTGTCATGACAACAAAGCTCGCTCGCCCACACAATAATCTCAGCTGTTTTCAAATGGCTGGGAAAGGTTGCCACTTCAGTTCTCCCCTTAGAGACCATTTGTATCACTCCAGTCGTACATGTGATCATTTAATTTGATTGTGCTGGAAGCAGCACCCAATTTCAGCAGTTGAGCATCTATATTAGAGTGGGCTAGCTGGGCTTGTTTTGTTTGTGCATCCCAATACCACGACCACCATAAATTCAACATACAGCTCAATCTACACTGCTAGAAAAATGAAGGTGAAACTGGATGTAGACTGAGTGGGTGGAGGTAAAAGATTCGTCCTGGGATAACTGCCAAAAAGGGTCCTGGCCCATTTTTTGTGGAGGTCTAATTAGGTGTGCTTCTGGAAACAGCGAGGATGACTGCCAGAATTCACACCAAATAATGGTGGGCATAAAACCTCAGAGTCAACAGCCTTCATCAAGGAAGGGAGTGTTGAAGAATAGTGATAGTGAAGAAGCTTCCCACCAGAGAATAGTTCAACAAACTGTTAATCCTTTTGCATTGTGAGATGAGATATTGTAGTTAGCCAAGTGACCTTGGCTCTATGTGAGAAGGATATTGCCAGAGGGCTGTACGCTTCATGCTGGGAGACATTGCTATTTGGCACACAGATACTGCAGCTGAAGCCCAGCATGCATAGTACTGTGTGTTTAGAAAAAAGACACATTCTTAGCATAGCCATTTATTGTGCTACTCTATACTGGATACAGTACTTACCTGTATGTATGATTAACCTGTTTTGAATGTTTTTACATGACATGTCTATGTGAGATTTTCCTTCAATTATCTTCACCTTCACGCAGAAGAGACATTTTAGTGAAAATAGAATACGGTCCTATCACACACCTTAAACCATTTTAAGAATTCAGAATATATCCAGCTTTTGTTCTCCTCAGGCTTGGTCATATAAGGCTACAGCACATTAAATGTCATTGTGCTGTTATGACAATCTGCCATGGAGGTGTTCAAAATTTTCAATTCTGAGTATTTGGGACTTTAAATAAAATAGTATAAAGCCAAAGGTACACTATGCAAAATTGCAGAGGGTCAGTTTAATTTAGGACCATTTAGACTCAACTGACAAAACGTGGAGAAGGTGATCAGGTACATTTCCTGGCTCACAATTAACAGAAATAAAATTAGACTCATTTGAAAGTCCAAACAAATTGTGAGTTCGCAAACTCTACTGTATGTTCTATTCATAGCTGTCTGAACATCTCCAGGCTAGTATTTGGAGAAACGTGGTCAGCCTTGAGAATAACATCACCTCTGATGCAAAAATTGGCACACATCCAATCTTTCCATTTTTTAGTGATTAGAAAATGACATTATCTCACACATTCAAATTTCATGATCCAGTGACCAAGGTATGCCTCTGAATAAAGCAGTGTAGACCAGGGGTGATGCTAGGATTTATAAAGATCCAGGGCTAAGCCCAGAAAATTTGGGGCTTTGCCTAAACCTTTTTACCAAGGTCTGACATCATCCTCCCTCTGTTATTATTATTTTTTTTTTTTACATTTCATCATCTGCAAGCACTATTTGGAGATTGACATTGAGAAACTAGATTAACTAATTCTGTATTAACAAATAAACTATAAACTATGTATATAAATGTTGCTGTATATAAATGTTTAATGTCAACATCAACAATTATTTAGCAATTTGCCTGTGGGGATCAGTAAAGTTTTCTGAATCTGAATCTTTCTGAATCTGAATTATTCATTCATTACCCTTTTCCCTAAATAGAAAAACAGAAATTTCCTAAAATGACAGTAAAATGTGTTTATACTTCACATAGGGAATTACTGGAGATACATTTTTCCTAAAAGATGAGATTTGGTGGATTTTATCACGGAATTGAGAGTAATCCAGAATTTGTCCAAAGCAAAACAATTTTGTTTTATGTTTTCAATAGTCTGAGATTTATTGAAACTTATGAAGAATCTGTTGGATTTCTGGACTACATATGGATAGAGAGGTTGTTATAACCTTTATCTTACTGTATGTGGCAAATATGTGAATTGAATTTTAGGTTGATTTTAAGTTGCTATTCAACAGGCACATAAGGGACTGAATGGTGTTTGTTAATGGATTCTTGGAAATGAGTCAGTAGAAAAAGAAAAAAGTTCAGGGGAAAAAAAATAATGGGACTGGTAGTCTCTATATTTTTTTTTCAGTGCTGCATGAAATTATTTTAAGGTTAATACTTTGTGAGAATTGTTGGGAAAGGACATTTTCTTTTAAATTTTTGTGTAATTAAATAAAATACTGAATTAAATTAAAAAGTATAATTTCTCTGATATATACAAGCAATAAAAGTGTAATGAGAGTATATGCCTCCATGCACCATACCTACACTGAGTTTTTGGAAGCAGACTGATGGTGATGTGGCAAAAAATGTCTGACGGAATAAGGACGGAATTTACGCGACATTATTATTGTATCTCTGTCATTTAAACACAGGAAGTGTCATAGCATTCAATTTCATTGTGCATGCATAAATTTTCAACTTACGAAAAGCAGTGAGTCATAGACTACATCATCCAGTGTATTGACTGAGAAATCACTGATGAGGGTTTAGAACCATGTGTGATCAAGTAATAGCCATTATGAGCTAGAAATAGACTGTGTGTAATGGCTGTGTGTGATGAGGACCTTACCAATTAATGCAAGAATGAGAAAAGAGACTGATCGTTGCTGATAGTTGAGCTCCAGCTCTCCTTCACCTGTAGCTCTCACAGGGGCTATGTGCACTGATCTGCGTCATCACCTCGCACTTGTTGTCGCGCTATTTATTTTCCCTTCTTCCAGGGTCAGGGGCTCAGAATTGACTGAACTGACTTCTATCATTACGTGCTGCTTGTGCATATTGTTTTGTGCGGTGCTTTTTTTCTCCCCTCCCTCCAATCCTACAAACGTTCTGCTCTGCTACATTAAAATGCCAGCTCTTTCCAGACCAAAATTTATTCAGGGCTAGGCTCAAAACATTCTGACGCCCCGAATGTCCAGGCCTGACACTGGTGTAGACTGTTGTAAATTCTGTGATGTCAATGAGAGAATCAACCAGTTTGTCTCAATCCCTAAAAATTTTTTGAAAAACAAGGTGGGACACTGACAAATCTGTTTTATTTTAAAGTAATAATCACAACTTTTTCCTTTAAATGAATGCCCATTCTGCTACTCTCTCTATGGAGAGATAGTATATTAATTTAACCTACTGCCAGTTCATGAAAGCTTTTACATTTATGGTTCCAAACAACTGTGCTGCAGAGGAACTGATACATATATGTTTATGGAAACTGCAACAGAGTTTTGCTTCCTTCGAACCTGCTCCTGCTGCAGCAGAGTTCACACCAGGTCCAGCTGTCCTCATAACCCAACTAAACATGACCTGTGTCAAAGCACTTGGCTATCCAAGGCAGACATTACCAGTGCTTTCAATATCCTTTTTGGCATCCTCTGGAGGGACACACCAAACACCCACTACTGTTGCTGCTGGGTCACCTCAACTATGCCATCTGTATTGTCTTTAAGGTCCGTCCCTCCTGTCACACCTCCTCATCATTTCAGCTATTCCATCTCTCCATGACCACACTGAGCATGCACAAGTTACTCTCCTCCTGGAGTAGAGGAGAGTAACTTCTTCTATGATACCCATGTAACCAAGCCAGAAGGCATTCAGCTATTCAGAGATGCAACCCCTTTCATCATTCAAACATGGCAGCAGGTGATTCTCAGCTGAATGGCTACTTGAATTTTCAATCCTCACTCCTTCCTCTGCCATCTGTCAAATCTACCAATCATTGTAGCAAGCCTTCTTGGGGGCATGTATGGTCCAAGAAGCTCATCGCTACCTTCTCCGACAACAGCAGTGTGGTAGACATCATCGATCACACTGTCTAGACATAATGCAGTTCATGCGGAAGATCACCTTGGTTTCGGTCCAACACCAATTCATCATCTAAGCCTCCCACATCCAAGGCTACAAAAATCCAACAGCTGATTCACTATCTCGCTTCTCGTTCTAGAAATCCAGACAACTGGCACCAGCTTCCAAACCTCGCCTCACTCCAGTCCCACCTCTTTCAGCCGCCATCTTCACCTAAACCCACAACTGCATCATTTGGTCACTGCTTCACAAGAAGCCACCCTTAACAACAACATCATCAACAACATCCCCGAATGTCCTCATGATACCGTACAGGATGGAACTGCTTCAAAGCTTTCCACTCATACCAGGCCCTCACATTCCCTTCCCTTAATATCTTGACTGTCTCCAGCATCAACACATTTGCCTATTCAACCAAAATCTTCCACCATACAGGTCCACATCAATTCAATTAATGTCTTCATTAAGCCTCTGGAGCACCATGTCCAGCCTGGTGCCACTCACATATCAGCATGTTGATCAAAGGTCTCTGGGAGACTGAACCATGTCTTACACCAAAACGTTTTCCCGTTTGCCCTTCACTTCAGACCTCACCCGCGTATGAACATGCAGGAAATCTTTCTCCATACATAGTCAAATAATCTATGTTTCTCCTGCCATTCTTATGCTCTCTGTCCTGCTTAGAGTTCAGATTCCACCTCAACTACAATTCATTTCGACATGCACCCATGTCTGAAATCTCAATCAATTCTTCTTATACTCTTCTGATCTCTTAACCTCTGACACAGCAAGACCAACCAACTCGGTCTACCTCAACGCATCTTCCTCTTTGAACTAGACTCATTCCTAAGTCTGTTCGAACCCCTATGCAATTATATAAACTCGAGAATAGCCAGTCAAACTTCTCCCCAAGACCCTCTTTTTGTTACAGAGACATTGCTTTTAGTTGCACCACCACCTATCTACACACACACACACACACACACACACACACACACTGAAAGGAATCTCCTGCCTAGATCAGTAATCTCTCTGGAGCCATGAAAATGACCATTTCATCTTTTTAGTTTATTCTGTCACACCATAGTCCTGCTTGAAAATCTATAAAAAAAAAAAAAAAATCATATAACAAACAAACATTTTCTATCAAAATCTTACTGCCTTTACTTCTTGGGAAACCGAAAATCTTAATGGAACTTTGACATTATGTATATCATTATGTTAGCATGTATGCTCCGCCTTAACACCTGTTTCAACATCAAATCCATCACATTAAGAAAGCAAAATGTGGTTTCATTGTGATTTTATACTGAGTGACTTTCCCAAGGCCAGATGATCCTGCACAGGGCCTGAGGGCAGGCATGTTGTCTGGAACCCCTGGTCACTCTGCCAGCAGTCACTATTTGACCCTGTACATCCATCTGGCTTGTGAAGACCACATTCATTCAACTACTCATTTTCTGAAGATAGCTGACATAGGAAACAAATGTACAAAAAAGAAAATTTACAATCAAATTATGAAGTTATCTGCATACAAATAAGGCGCAATGCAGAAAGGGACAGTCCTCTTTAATAGAAAAAAAATTGCCCTGATTTGACATAGATCCCTGTCTGAACCAAAATGAGCATTTTTTAAGGAGATGGATATGGCTGGGTCAATGATTATGATTAATTTATTTTTTCCCTGAATGAGTCACAGCACCTGCCAATATAATCTAGTACGGGCTTGATTTTGACAAGGCAATCATTTTTAAGGTATCTTAAAGGTGCTTAGGACTTGAGAATATTAGCTGTTCTACATTACCCGAATAACTGAAGGGCATGCTTTTAATCTCTCAAAAATATGGCCATTCAAGTTCAAATGCAAGCTTGTCAACACATTGATACAATATCATGTAATTTTTTTTTTCACATTCTTAACAGTCTTCATGTAATGTATATAATAGTTCTTTATATGCTCTTTTACATCACTGTCAAAATTCACAGACATACACAGATGTTTCATGTTATTATTTACGGGATTGATAAGGACATCTAGGATGAATCATTTTGCTTCTAGCACCAGATTTGATCGTTACTGACATTTTGAAACAAAACAGTGGATTGCTGCTGCTGATCGGTGAGCAAAATTCTAGAATAATAGGGTAAATATTTCCATCTGGAACAAAGAAACTAAGTTATAAATAGAATAAACCACTACAGGTTAGGGTAAAAGCTTTTTTGCGCCCCGAGGGAAAAGGTAAGAGCACAAAAAAAAAGAACCAACTGCACTCAGCAGGCCTGAGGGTATTATAGCTACTGAACTTTCCTGTCACCCAGCTTAGAATTTAACCCAATGCAGCTAAGCTACTGGTCACCTTTACTATCCAATTAGTTTGCTGTAGCTGATAGTAGCACCTGGAAAAACCTGCAGTGATCCTGTAGGCAACTTTGGAGCTGTAGCCAACAAATATCTCACTACTAAGTACCACAGACGCACTTTAAGTCTCCAAAGGATTGTTGGAGTGACAAGGTCACTATGCTCAATACTGAGTCCCACAGACAGTAAGTCTCTGCATAAGTATTACAGCAATAATACCATTTATTTCTTATCTGAGGCTGGTGGCTGATATATTTTATCAGTACCAAAAAGTGCCAGTGATAACTGAATTATTCCGTTTGTGTGGACCACTAAATTAAATCAGACAATGTGACATGTCAAGTTATGACTTTTTCTGACTGCCTGTTTAACTATATAGGACCATACTCCTTATGAAAGTCAAAATCTGTATCAGTTTTTTCAGGATATTGAGGGGCGTTGCAATATTGTGTCCCTGCAAGCCACATGGTCAGCGCACAGGAATTAAAATGCATGCCTCTCATTGCCTCGGAGCTAGTAGCGGTACGCAAGACACTGTTCACATCCTCCACAGGAACGCATGGATGTGCTATTTCAGGACAGGAAACCTCCCCCTCGCAATTTCATATTATAAATGTTTCTTCTCGCTCAGCGCGGAAATGTAAAAAGCAGCGATGTGAGGCTGTAAGATTGGAGCGGGTTTTTCCTCTTACAATTAGACGTTCAAGCTCTGACTGGGCTGATATCCTTGCATGCATTCTCCTTGGGGCTGCTGCCGCGCCATACGGATATAACGGGACTCCAGTACCAGCCCGGTCTTGACTTTTAAGTGAGTATCGGAGCACAAAAGCTTATTTAACCCCACTTGACTGAACTAGTTTCACACGTTATTCTAATAATAGCTGTCAATCTTGTAAACAGAGCAGCGCATGTAAGGCTGAAAAGTCCAGGTGCTGCAGACAGTGTGTTACACTATAACTTTATGCTGGAAACCTAAGACGCAAAAAAAATTATGCAAATATTACTGCTCAGGGTCAGAGAAAAATAGCATTACATTCAGCAGCATTTTGCCTTATCTTAGAGAAATGATATTCCAGTTCGAGTCAGCCCTGTAGATTTATAAATACAGTAATTAGTGCTTAGAACTGATTTCATAAAAGATTTCTGCATTCCTGATTTCAGTATGTGTATGTTTCTGAAACCATGAGCATATATTTCACAATTTCATTTACAAAATGTTTTGAACTGGCCACCACTTTGTACTGTTACGCAGTCCCATGCTTAGAAAATGCAACTTATATTATTCTCTTTGGGTTGATTTCTTTCGCTGTACTCTTTGTTGTGGGGCTGCTGGCCAACTCTAATGCATGGCTCAGCTCTCTGTTTTCAAAGACTATGTCATCCACTGTGTTATGTGGTGGACCAAGGCTTACCAACTGTTGAATACAGATGTGCAGACAGAATACTTCTATGTGCTAGGTACACCAGATGTGTTGTTCAAGACAATGGGCCGCTATCCTGGCTGGAACAGGCTCATTTACATGAAAGAAAAAAAACACTTCCAACACCTGTAAAGACGAATCTGTCTAAATTGTTCTGTGGGTTAGTGTGATTGTTATGCCCTATTGAGAGTAAGTTACAGGTTCATGGCTTTGAGCGTGGAAATGTTCCCTTTTAATGTGTATTTCATGAGATGTCACCTCATTTACTAATGAAGGCATTTGCTGCATGCTGGTTAATTTTCCACTGAAACCTCTCCTCGCCATTATAAATAATAAGCAAGTAGAATACATTAGCTCAGCCAGTTCCTCCTCACGTCTCCAATCAGATTGGCTGGCGTGACCTTGGGGGACCGCTCTGCAGTATTTAGAGAGAGAGGTGGCAGAGATGGAGATGGGGTGCACTGGTGGCATCCATTACCAGGGATCCCAATTACATCTGGAGATTGTAGTTGCCATAAGCAATTGCCATTGATTATCCTGTTACATAGAGGAGCCATTTCGAGAGAATGGCGTCTCACACTGATAACATTCACTTCAGGAAGTCTTTAGTGAGGGCTTTGTCTACTGCGTATATTGTAATTTAACAGATCTGTGTGATTTTTCTGAAAGGAAATCCTTGGTGGGTTTCTTTTAACAATAGAGCATGGAAGAGGCAATGAGTCATTGCGAATCATGGCAACTCTCACCAACTGTCAACTAGATGAAGACATGCTGTAAGGAAAAGTCTGATGAAACTGCAGTCATAGTTGTGCTGCTGTTTCCACATCAAAGTGCACCACACATGCGTCTGTGAATAGAAATGTACGGCATTCCATGAGGGCACGCAACATCTAACAGATTCAAAGTTTGAGCGAGTTTCCTGCACAATCCAACTTCGAGCTTTAAGATCTTTCCTGCAAGGTATTTCCTGTAGTCTTAGCTGCTGTGGAGCGAAGGCTGAGTTAAGTCAGCCCAGGCTTTACTGTAATCAGTTATTCAGCTCTTGCATTCGCTCTCTGAGCCTCAGACACAGGAATCCCCGTGGCTCACCACAGACCCAATCAGACCCATTCAGTACATGGCTTTACAACAGGGTCTGGTACCAAGACTGCAGCAGCCATGGAAAAAATGATTACCGTCCCCTGAGCATTCAAGTGGTGGTCTGCATGTTTTCTGAAGCGGTCTGCAGCATGTTAATAATTTGTGTCTCTTGTTAAGGCCCTTTGGATCGGTGACAGACACAGTCTTTTTCCTTCACAGTATTCCCCTTGGATGTCTCCCTGGGTTTTTGATTTGCCCTCTGTTTCCACTTAACAGTCCTGGCTATTTTCCAAGAAACACCTCAGTGCCGTTTTTTTTCTACGCGCGAGCATGCAGAGACTTTGACATTCTGGGCCCACATGGAGAGCACAATGCATTTGTGTGAGCTTTTGCAAAATGATGTCTTATCTAGGCTACGTGTTTTTCTCTTCGGGGGTTATCACAACTGATTACAAAATGACGATTTAAACATGATTGCCGCTGCATCACAAAGACACTGATCCTGTGATGGCTGTCTTAATCTTTCCCTGGTGCAATCAGCGATGTTGAAGCTCCACATCACTTCTGCAATTAGGCTTGTCGAATTACTGCGCAACTTTTATCTGCGACTGCTCATTTGATAATGCTTGTAGGCAGGTGCCTTTGGAGAGGGAGAGCGAGGGAATCCACAGCTGGTGTGTTTCAAGAGGGATAGATGCATTATGTAAAACCATAGTCTGCAGCAGATGTTCCAGCCTTCTGATGGCTAGGTTGGTTTCACAAGCCATAGATCTCCATATCACATCCTCAGGAGTTTTTTTTCTCTTTTTTTTCACAGCCCATGTTGATGGACAGATGTGCTGTCCTTGACTTTCATCATTTTGTTGTCTATCTACGACATTCTCCAGAAATTGTTCCCTTGCACGGCCATGAAAGCTATCCCGTGATTGCTGTCTTATAGTCATTCCCCAACGCGATCGGTTATGTTGAAAATGCACATCACTCCTTCAGTGAAGTGCGTTCAAGTGTCACAGCAAGTGTAAAGCTTCTCATGGACCTTTTAGTCTCCTTGAATTCATGTTGACAGGATTGCTGCGTCCATGACATGGCCAGCAAGCATTTAACTCCAATTTTTCCATATCGTAGTGACTCACTTTTCCAGTATGAATGCTCTCCATTAGACCTTTGCTTTCCTTGGCCTTGCCTAAAACTAGCTTCTTCTTCTTCTCTGTTGCTTTTTTGTCTTAAACACAGTTATAATCAGGAACATATTATTTAGAAGCTGAAAAAAGACTAGTCAAGAAAGAAAGTGTTTAGATCAGCAGTTCTGACACGCATCTGGCTTTTTTGTGGTTTTATTTGAAGAAAAGGCTAATTGTTATGCCTCTGAGGTCCATTGTTAATTAGACGGTATCTCGGTGAGCTCTCATATGGTCACCACTCTAATTGGCAGTCAAAGCTGTGTGCCACCTGGCCTAGCCTTTAACACTCCAGGTGCTGCCAGCAAAACCGTCGGCCTTGGCATTAAGTGGATATGGCCTCTTAAAAGAAGACAGTCTGCCAGTGAGAGGCAGAGAGAGAAAGGGAGAGAACGAGAACAAAACACAACAAGGGAGAAAGGAAGCAGGGAGGGGACAAAAGACAGTGAAGTATGCATAACATGTCTGCCAAGTTTGCCAAAATGGTGGTAGTGGAAAATGCAGGTAGAGGTTATATCATGCTTTATAGCCAGATCAGCCTTTTGAGGCCACTACAAAGGTTTAGAGATATCAGTGTAATCTATTGATAACACATCATCAAACATCAAACCTCTTTGTTTCAGATTTTCAAAACTGCAGGGGAGGTGAGGTGGCAGCACACAGACACCCTACACAGCCTGCATGCATTTGTTTACCCGTCTTGTGTGAAATAATTAGCCCATAAATACCAGCAATAGCTGCCATTGTAATGTGTTTTTTTTATTTTATGTTACTGAATCCATACAATAAAAGAATGCATTGACAATTATGTAACCAAGTCCATAGAACTGGTGTTACCTAGCACTCCTCCTCTTATTTACAAGGAAAGGAGGTCACTTGTTGAGAAAGATGAGTGTTCAGTCTATTGAAAGAATTTAATTGAAGGTAATCACCCTAAAACAGAATTCACTTTAATTCTAAGTCTGGAGACCACAGGGCCAAGGCAGTGAGTTAATCAAGAGATAATGGAGCTGCCCATTTCAAATGAACTGAAAACCGTCAAAGAATAGTTGGTGATCTTCTACATTTTTTTTTTAATTGTCTAGTTTTGAACCAGAATAGTTGCACATATCTCTCTTTAATTGCTTTGGGTGGTTCCTGTGTTTCTCATTTATGCTGTGGGAAAAAAAAATTACCTATGCACATAAATCTTGACTAAATTATCTAAGAGGATTGGAATAATTGACATTATGTCATATCAGATGGCCTGGCAGGTGTCACTTGTGTGGCACAAACAAGCTCCTGATAAAAAATTTTGTTTTGAGTCACTGTGCTTTCAAAGACAAGAGACCTTTGTCTTTTCATACAAAAAAGTCAATAGGATGTTTTGTTTTGCTCTGCCGGCATCCAAAATACAAACAAATTCACAATTGTGTCTTCCCTTTGTTTTATAGTTACAATGGATAGAGCAGGTTTTGGCAATGTATATCACGATGGGCTGGTTGAAGCAGAGGGCAAAAAAAATGCATGGAGATTTCAACAGGATTGTGTTGAGGCCTAAGGCAGATGTGTTAATATCGTACAGCAAAGCAGGGGATGATCTGGATCTTTGTGATTTGTTGTTGTTACCATTTATTTTTCCCAGAAATGTTGTGTTTGGGCCTAGAGCTGTGACAGCATGGGTTTTCTTCATTTAAGTCTACATATAACACATGCAGACTTAAACGCATATTAGGAGCTCATGCAAGGGGAAAAAAACATTTACCGTGCAATGTTGTTATTCTTGTGGCATGACTCAGTGGGACTTAAACCTTTACAGTGCACAGGTTTAATCATTCAAATCAAACCGTTTCCCCCTTAATTTATCTAGAACATTCAGTAATTTACAGTG
This sequence comes from Holocentrus rufus, assembly GCA_900302615.1. NCBI lineage: Eukaryota > Metazoa > Chordata > Actinopteri > Holocentriformes > Holocentridae > Holocentrus > Holocentrus rufus. The sequence goes on from OMLF01050263.1 coordinate 21,713, forward strand.
TCACATTCAGTGTTCATTTCGTCAACGAAAATTATGACGGAAATTGTTCGTCAACGACGCTTTTTTCCATGACGATGACGAGCTAAAAATAGATCCTTGTTCATAAAAACTATGACGAAATGTATGTTCGTTTGTGTTGACGAGACGAGACAAGACTAAAATGTGGGACGTTTTAGTCCGGACATCCGAAATGCATATTTTCCCTGTGGCTTGCGTCTCGGCCAAATTATAAGCAAGGAATGCAGTACATCCTTGTCACTGGTAAATAGGGTTAGGGTATCCTACCGCTAGATGGTGCCAAAAGCACAAACTGGGTTTAGAAACAAACCCACTTGTCTTCCACACAGGGGGGCATCGCTTGCCGAAAGTGAAAGTAAAAAAAAAAAAAAATTTAAAAAGTGTTTTTTACTGGAAACGAGGGACACATTTTATTGTGGCAAAACTTCTGCTGGATTACATGGATTACTTTGTCTCTGAGCAGCAGTTCGAAACTGTGGTGAAACAGCAAGGTAAGATTTGAATAACTTCCTCTGTCTACATTGCTGACTTATGATGCTTAGCCAACTTTTTTTAGTGGTTTTTAAACTAGATTTTGCATGTTGCACTTTGCGCGATTGATCTGAATTTTGGACGTGTAGCTCTTATGTTTGTAGTTTGTAGTTATAGTCCATCTGCAGAATGTGCAATGTCGGGGTAATTTGACAAGTTGATAGCTACCGGAAATTAAACCGGAGACAACCATTAGCATCTGGATAACGTTACGCCTGGTCCACACTGGATGCGTCTTGGCTGCGTCGCGTCTGCGTCGCTGAGCTGCTGCGTCTCACGCGCGTGTCGGCGTCCACACCGGCTGCGTTTCTGCTGCGTTTCTGCTGCGTCGCGGCTACTGCAAGCCCTATTTGACTACACTGAGTTTGCCTTTGATAATGGCCATAAATAACACATTGTTTCATTTTAAATGTAACTTATATTTAGTTTAGACAGAAAACAGGTTAAGAAGCCCAACTGTAAAAATATAAAAATAAACAATTAAGTACTTGACTATCTAATTGGCATGAGCGACACCTTAATTTACGTTATGAGAGAGAGAGAGCGCACCTCCGTCAATTTTCAACATCAAAGATGTCTCCAACTGCCGTTGTACCAAAATAAAACAATGAGCTAAACTGATGTCATACTGACGTGCTGTTTATTGGAGTATATGAGCCAAAATACGACTATACAGTTAAGTTAATAAAATCCATAATAACAGGTCCATATCAAGATGACAACTGAGGAAAATGCCAGAATCTATATGGGGTATGAAACTTTTATTTTGGCAAATCGGAAGTGGGAGAAC
>OMLF01050264.1:0-14988 GCA_900302615.1 Holocentrus rufus
AAAATACAGTGGAACCATTCTGAACTGACTAAAATATAAAACCTAAACTACATTTATCAGTTGTGGTTCTTACTCTGTTCAAAAGAAACAGGGAGTGAAAGTTGCATTTCCCTGTCCGACTCTTTCCTTTTTTTTTTTTCTTTTTTTTTTGTCTGCATTTATTCTCATTGTTTGACACCACAAAAGAGGGGTCAACTTGTTTGAGACTGATGCAATTTTTAGTCTTGCAGCCAAATATTTTAATATGTCCGACTCTTTCCTTCTTGAGCTGTCTATTGACACACTGGGGTGATGTCTCCGCAAGTGTTGGATGTGTTGCCGCTAGCATATGCAATACGCGTTGCACAGTGCTTGCACACAGTGCCACAAGCGCATCCTCTAACTCTGGCTGTTTGTCCTCTCTGTTCACCAGATCTACAACACACACGCCTCCACAACTGTCCTGATACACGCCTTCGCCTCGCGTTGCGCATGCGCATGATCGGAACTAAAGACACACTTCAAACTGAGGGGTAAAAAAAAGCTAAAAAAAAAAGAAAAAATGCATGAACCTAACGACACCTAACATCATTGTTGCTCCTCCCTGACCCCCTCACTCCCCAAAAAACCTTGGTTGGTTGCCTTAAAGAGCCAGGGGTGCATTCAGATTCAGCGAACGCTGACAACAGCTTCAATGAGTGTGCTAGCTTCAATAGTAACGTTCCGCATTTAATTTTCAGTAACGGTAACGGCATTGTAACGATGGAAACAGTAATTAGTTAGATTACCCCGTTACTGACAAAATAACGCCGTTATGTGACACCGTTTATATTAATGCCGTTACTCTCAACACTGCTGTCCATTTTCATGTCAAAAAATTATCATGTAAGTATTCCCCTAAAATGTAATTTCTGGCGTGACTGGAAAGCCTCTGAAACACCACACAGTGTTATATTTGGGTAGCACATACAACGAAAAATTTTGCTTTAGATTCAGGCTCTGTGATGCAAAAGGCTACCATTTCTCACTGTAATAATTCATTGCTATGACAGTGCATGATGTTGGCCAACAGACAGTGCTCTTTAAAGAGCCAACACAAATGCAGTAAAGTAGCCTTCACCGTGTGCAGAAGAAGCAGCCAATTTCAATGTCACCTGTGTGTTGTATTTGCATCACCAAATAGCAAAAATCAGATGGGAGTAAAATAAGTTAGCTAATGCTGCAGTGGTAAGATAGCTAATGCTAGCCTCATACTCTTCAGCTGGAGACATGAGCTCCTTGACATGAGATGTGTAATTACTGCACAATTACTTTGAACTCAACTCAGCCAGTCAGAGCGATACAGACCATGCCTTCTTAGAGCCATGAGCAAGACGTCATGACAAATCAGGCCATCATCCACTGATTTGTCTCAGATCAACATGTCATATATTATGTCCATTCTCCCTCCAGAGCAATGGGAGCTGGCTCTCCATCAGTACCTGCTCGGTGAGGAAAGACGGTTTATAGGCCCCATCGGTGGACGTGTTGCCGGTGCCCCTCATGGACTTCATATGGGAGACAGCCATACGCAAGATGGTCAACTTGTCAGGCTTCCGGGCCAGAGCGCTGCAGGTCGGAACCATGTCGGACAGCTCGGTGATGTACTGGGTCATCTTGTTACGTCGGCGTCGTTCGATCTCACTGTGGTTCTCTCTAAAATAAAAGAAAAGAGGAGTTAGACCTGTGGAGAGGTCGCAGACTGAGGGAACCACTGGGCAGCCATGCTAGCACAAATCGAGGCTTAGAAACGGCTATGCTACACCTGACCATCAGTAATTACATGACCCTCCGGTCTTCTGAAAATGCTTTACAGCTTTAGCAATTTCATTCCAGCATCAAGCAGACTAACTGTTTGTAATCTGTGCTTCCCAAACCACAACTTAAACGCAATAAGACTGCCTCTGTCTATTACATCTCAATTAAGTGGTAATATATAGTTTCCTCTGGAGTTTGTAGTAAATTGTTGGGTGGAACTTAGAGTAAACACTCCTGAAAAATAGCTGAATTGGATACATATGGCTGGTGTGCTTTTGCCAACAGACTTATTATCTATAAATGTACAGTACTGGAGGGTGTTTACACTGAACTGCTGTTCTGAGTTTGAGTTTTCCTCTGAGGCAATAAAAATATATTGTTTAAACAACAAAGCAGATCACTCAGCAAGCTCTGTGTTGTAAAACTCTTAGTTTGGTATGAAGGTATTTTCCTGGATAGCAGGCGCAACACAGGAGGTTAAGCAAAGCCAAAGGTTGTTAGAGGCTAGGAGACGTTCCCTGTAGCTGCCCCTGTGCAAAGCCTGCACCTGTTTTTCTCGGTCTGGGACAAATTCTGGGAGGATGTCAAACCTTGAAAGCTGCTAGCCTACACTTTAAGATCCCATCTTGGATTTGAAGGCAGATGCTGATATATTTGAACCGAGGCTCACAGCAGATGATATTTTGTTTTCCGATGTTCAGTATTTGACAATTTTCTTGCCACAAAATTCAGTGTTTCCTCTTTATTTATTATTCTCATCAGGATGGAAAGGCCTCTGAAATAACACCATGGGACACTAAAACTCTCCAGCGAAAGCCAGAACAATAGAAGCCAGAGTTGGTTTAGCAGCTCCTAAAGGCAGAGTGAGGGAGGCTTCATGTTGGATTTTCCAGACTGACACCCCTGAAGCTGTTAAGTACAATCCTCCCACGCCAGATATCTGACAAAAAACAATGACACTGAAATATATTTCCTTTTTTTTGTGGCACCCCTTCTGTATTTCATTTGTCAAAAATAGAACAGGTGTAAACTGTGCGTGGGCGTACAGTCTGTTGATGTTTAGCACAGAGGTCCCTGAGCCAATGGATAATCCTCTATGGCCTCTGCTGGCTAGGCCTACCTGGCATATCTCTCCTTATCCCCACCAGGAATCTGATCATCATCATACCTGTAGACCAGAGAGGAAAAAGCATGTAATACACAGTACATGTAAACGAAATGCATCATGTTGCAGCATCACTACCCATATGCCTCATGTATAATGGTCCTCATACACCAATGCATGGTAAGAGATGGCTGAAAGTCGGATGGTAACAACATGGAGGGAACTGAAAGCTGGGAAAACCAGGCTGCAGATAACTAATGCAATGGGCGTAATGATGACAAGGCCCTGTCTTATGTCCTCCTCTGAGTTACAATACAGGCACACTAGTTAAAAGGAACCAAACTGCATCTAGCTTAATGTGTGTAGAGTATGATAAAGGGAGATAACATTATGACCATGGACAACTCTGAACCAAAGTTAGAAACCATGTCTGTGATCTGTAATGTTCTATCAGTGTACCATCTGGAGCTTCTACATTGACAGTGAATGGAAGACTCATGCCATGTGTATCTGAAGCTTAACATCCAGCTGGCCTTATATTATGCTGATGCAGCATAATGTCAGCTCTGCCATTTTTCCCCATTTATTCTCTAGGAAGCTGTCAAGGGCAAAACGTGGAAAGGGAAGCAGGATAAACCGATGATCCTGGCTATGGGCTGTTACAAAATACCATATTGGCATGGTATGTACTGTATATGTGTGGTGGTATTTTAAGGGATTGTGACCAAAGGAATTAGCCTGCATCATTCAAGTTTAAACATATTTAACTTTGCCTGACCATTTTGTGCTGCAGGTTCAAACATTTCCAAATATTGGCATTTGCAGGAGTTTATTAATAGACAGTAGAGCGCTGCTCGACTCTCTATTAATAATGTTGATTATAGTGCTGCAGTTCCTCCTCTCTTCAGCAGAGAGCAGCGCCTCCTTTCCATTGCCACTGCTCAGTTTTACAGAAATGAATCCAGTGTGTGTTGTCTGCTCAGGACATAATGGATTTACATCTGCTACTACAGAATATGAGAAGACAGAAAAGAAAAACAAGTTGAAGCAAACAAAATGTGAGAGAGCGCCTGGGATACAATGAGAGAGACTGGCTGGAGTTGCTGTCAGAAAAAAAAATCTTTAAGGAATACAAAATAGCGAGGAAAAATGATTAAATAATCAAATATAAATATGAGTTGCAACTGCATTACATTTTTTTAATGGGGTGAGTAAAAAGTGAATACAACAGTGACTGAATATGACCGGATCATGAAGTAGCACATGCCATTGTTACAAATACAGGGTATCAGCAGGTTAAAGGTCTTTTCAAAGCTTATTTAGTGATACCTGGAATTTAACTTAATTAAGCCAAATAGAGAAACAATGTTGACAAATAAGTCTATTACTGATGAACAAAGCTGATGAAGGTACTAAAACTATAAATGAGCAGTCCAGGCATGCTTAGTAAAGCAGTTTAACTGTTCTGTATTAGAGTGGACAAAAAAACCTAGAATTTCATAGTGAATACAGGGATCCCTTATAACGTCTACCATCTAAATTTCTTATGTATAGTATATTATTTTCAAATTACAGACTTTTTCAGACCCTGCAGATACCCTGAAATATGAACTGTGTTGTCTTTGTGTATTACTTATAAAACAATTATTTTAGACAGAGCTTTCGCTAACCCCTCTCAGTTTTCTCACCTTGAAAATTTGCTAGGTCCTTCTCCGTCCTCGTCATCAAAGTCCATTCTGAAAAACAACCACAGGAAATGACAGTTACTACTTCTGTCAGACTTTGGGTTGGCAGCAACTTAAGACTTCCTTATGGCTGGGTTGCTTGTATTTGTGGGTAAAAAAACAACACTTGTTAGTTGTGTGAAGATGCCAATTTGGAGCAAGAAAGCACATCCTGTGGTGTTCTGCAGTTTTCAGAGTTCTTCTCTATTTGTTTCTGCTGCTACAAAAGAGACCAACTAGTGTTTACTGACAAACAAACAAATAGATCAATCTGTTTCTCCAGTCATCAGTGGATGGTTCCTCTCTACAGTGCTGATGCTTTCATCTCAACATGTCACCTCAGGCACAAGTGATGAGCCATTTCTTCGCTCTGGCTGGCTTCCAGATGTGCTGGAATCAAATTGGTATGTCACAACACTGCGAACGTTCAAAATCAACCATCTGTAATATGAGGCTTAGCTATCGTGCCATGATGGGTGAAATGCCCACCTTCACTCTGACTGACATTATCATTTTAGAAGCAGGCATGTACCAGATGGAGCAGGGAAATGTAAAATGGCTCTGATAAGGAAGAAACTGCACTTTATTTTGGTTTTGCAGTATTTTAAGTTAATCCAAGCCTGTAGGGAGAACACGATTAACAAATGCATAAACACAGTGTAAGAGAAAATGAGAAAATGAGAAATGAGAAAATTGTGTCATCAAATCATCCAGGATTTCTTCCCTTTTTATCCGACAAGCTGTATTCCTGCCTCCCCATACAATGTCCCCATATAGAGAGAATGCTATTAAAACATAAAAAGGTTGCGTTGTTCTGACAAACACCCCTGTCCCATTGCCATTATAAAGGCACTTCTCCTGGGAAGTAGAGAGGTTCAGCTGCAAACGGAGAACTGCTGACTACCATGACTCATCTTCATCCTGTTCACTTTAAAACATACTGATAATGGCGCTACCGAGTATGTGTGTTTATGTGCATTTGTCAAAAGTAATCAAATGAAACACACACCAGTGACAAAGCCAAAACTCCAGCCAAACCAATACATGACACTGATTGTATAAACTGCTTGGACACTGCCATGACAAATAATTGACCAATCATTTCCACGCTGTGCAGATCACTCTGTGTTGATTGAGCTAAGTCCTGACTCTGGGGCTTGGCAGCCTGCATCAGTGTGTCTCCATATCTTCCCATCTGCCAACACCCACCACTGATTACTGTGATATTCATACTATGACATATGGATATAGAGGAAGACTGAGCTGTAGAGTCTCATTGTGTATTGAGTGTTAGTGCTAAGTAATCATAGATAGCATAACACAATAGCATGCTCATTAATAAAGCAAAATGGTCCCTCTTGCCCTCCGCTCCCCTGTAGCAACACTGAGGCCAAATGAAAGCCTCGCCTTTTGTTTTCTGTTGTCTCTGTGGTCCCCTCTCCATCCCCCCACCCTGAGGCTGCCTTGTCAGAACTGAGTCTGTATGCATGATTTACCTGACGGCTTAACACACCATGGAAGAAAGGCTGTCTGTGTGAGTGAGCACTGGAGAGAGATCACTGTGTGTGTCTGTTGTTGTCTGGGGATCCACTTACTTGAACTAGACCCTTGCTCATCTCTACACACACACACACACACGCTTAAATAAATAAAGCAACAATGGATAGACAAGACATGTCCCTGTTGCTTCCCTGTGCCATGTTTATTTGCCATATTGCCTAGATCCAGGTCTGTATTATTTATTCATGTTTGTATAGGCCTAATGCCTGTGCATGGGGTAAATACATTGCTCTGTCCCCTAAGGATTAGGTTTACATGGTAATGAACTCATGCATCCCCCCCCCACCACACACCCCCAGTTTTTCCAATTTATTCTTTTATCTGTGCTCTTGCCAGCGAGTGTAAAACACCCAGCATTAGCTATGGAGTCTCCTTTCAACTTTCAGCTTTCATGTTCAATAATCTGGCGACTTTATTGGTCTTTGTGTTTGCATGTGAGGACTGTTTTGTTCATCCGCACCTGATCATACAGGACAAATTAGGATAAAAGACTCGGCACAATCATAGCTGAAAAGACCCTTGGGGCGGTAAGATGCCAGACTCCTGAAATCCAGGAAAGGTTGGCTAAGAAAGGCCTGCTGCTGTCTGGCTTCTTTGACATATCTCAATTAGGGATGTCCCAAGTTGATTTCAAAAATCTGAGTCAGGCCTGATCAAGGTGTGTTTTGATCGACTGGCATCAGCTATACGATGCCTGAGACAAACAAATCACCCTTTTCATTTCTCTCCCTCAGCTCCATTTAAACCAACTGTAAAAAAAAAAAAAAAAAAAAAAAAAAAAAAGGTGCAATCAACAGGCATCATCAACCACGACTTAGAGCAGCGAGGTGCACGCTATGGAAGGAAGCAAGTCGCGCCATGTTGTCTGCAATGTGGAATTATTTTAAATTGCAGAGAGAAAGCAGCCCAAAAGCAACATGCAATTATTTCGTACACTGGCAGAGCTGCTTTAAATGTAATGGAAAGGTATTTACTTTGATATTTTAGTTTTTAACAACTACGACTGCTAAAGATAGAAGGAATGCAACCGCGCAGTAGGCTATTTATTCCTAATGCATTATCAGGCCTAAAATTATCTTTTCTTCTTTGGTTTGGTTTTACTGGCTTTAGATTGATCTGAGTGATGGGTGAAACGCACATCTGTTTGTTTAAAAAATAAGAATGAAGAAAAAAGAAACATAACAGGACTTGGTATCAGAAGATACTAAACATACTGACTAGGAAAGGAGACAAAAATAATAATCAGACATCCTATTCTGAATTTGTAATGTTTTGTCTCAACAATCACTTGACAGTCACACACAATATTTCCCGTTCCCCAGTTGTTCTCAAAATGGGGACCAGAGAGTCTCCTGAAAAATGAGGAATACTTTCATTTCATTAAATTAATTCACTAGAAACTATCACATTTAGTGACTGTGCAAGAATGACTATTGTATCATAGGTTCCACCTTACTACTATTATCTAATCAACACACAAGGGCGCCATTACTTTAAAACCAATCTGATTATACGAACGCCTTCACCCCTGAGTTAGCAGCATGTTTTTTTTAAGTGGCTAAAGATGAAGCTCAGGTCATTTTGCGACCATTTAACTGATGAGGGCGAGAATGCATGTTGTAAGACGTGCAACGCTTTGTTAAAACTTAGCAGCAGAACATTTACAATGCAATATCAGCTGAAGCATCCATAACACGCGTCAGAATCTGAGGAGATAATGAAAGGAATGTGTTTGATGATAGAAAAAGATATGATGCAGATTAGTGTGGTGGACGGCAAAAGCTTTCAAGGACTGGTGACTTAAACTGAGCCACACACAAAATCCCCTCAGTGTTATATCTTTCACTGGAATTCTCATTTATTTTATTTAGGTTACAAATCTTTGCCAAAATTCACATCCCCACTTCTCTTGGCACTTGGTGATTGTCCAGTGTTACTCTGAGACCCTGACATGAAAATGTTTTGAACCCCTGCCATAGAAGCATAATTATTAGTGTTAGTGAACTTCCATGGCAGGCCAGCTGTGCAGATACTCACCCTCCTGACCTCCTCTTGCCGCCTCGGCCTGGCATGGCTCCACCCATCCTCACCTGGCCTGCTCCAACCGCCCCAGGCATTGCTACCGTCCCCGGCAACTCACTGCCCATCTCTGAAAGGCAGAACAATCGCAGCAGGGTTAGAACAGGCAGCAGCCCACACAGGACTAATATTACACTTCAGTACTTTCACAGGCAGTAACAGATACCATGTGACTCAAACACTCCATGAAACAAAGATGTATGAGTGTTACTGCCAAACATCCATCTCAAACATATAGGGACACAGATACTAGGATCAGATCAGTATTGGTAAAATAATAGATCCAACTATAACAAAAAAGGAAAAAAGAAAGACAGCCAGCGATGATAAAAAAAAAAGAAATGAGTAAAAGTCATACTTTTTATAAAAAGCCTCACGGTAAAACTAAGTTTCAAGAGTGGATTTAAAAGATGCTATCTGATCTCCAAGTCTGAGTTCCTCAGACAGGCTGCCTCAAAGCTGCATAGTCTTAATCCCAGCCACCTTTGGTATTTAACCTGGACACAGAAATAGTTAGAGGGCTCCTGCCTGAGGTTCTCAGGCTGCATGCAAGCAGTGTTGGGGAAGTTACTCAACAAAAGGAATCAAGTAAAGTTGCGCATACTATATATTAATTGTCATCACATCACACTATTAATTTTTTAGATAACTTTTGCATTACTTTCTAAAACCTAGATCAACCCTTACCAGAGGGAGAATACAAGGATAGACACCAAAATGGCTGAGTGCTGATCTAGGGTCATCTTCACATTTTAAACCATAATAAACACAAGCCCTTTGGTGTGTCCTTATGGCTTACCTGATAGAGTCTATACTAGGGCTGTGCAATATGTACAATATCTTTGACCAGATACCTAAATATCTATATTGTGACGATACTGTAGGAATGACTACAGGTGCTTTGATAACATATTTAAACACAAGAGATTTTTGATAACCAATCATTAATAATGTGGATGATCAAGCAGGTAGAGGCAAATAAAATAGCGACCAGAACTGTCTAATAAATTCAGAAAATCTAATCCTTTTACTGAAATGCAGCCTTTAAAGCCAGAAAAAGACAACACTTGTGGTATATCACATTACTATGATATCCAAAATCCCAGACATCTAGTCTCTTATCATGATATATCAATAAATTATTAATGTATGGTCCAGTATTAGTGCATACTATTAAGACTAAGTCCTTGTCACAGCAGTCCAAGTTCAATGCCAGACTGGCTCCTTTGCTACATGTCATTCCCTCTCTCTGCCCCATCTTTCCTGTTTCTTGACCCGAATGTCCAATAGCAGAAATGCCAACAATAACAATAATAAATATTTTTTTATATTAAAATCTTATCCTAGTACTCTTGGTACATCTCCATCGACAGATCATCATCGCCACAGCGGCTCATACTTTGGGGGAATAGGCAGCAGTATCAAACGGTATCTTAAAATCCACTTCTTCAGCCTTACCTATAGCGCTCCCTAGCTCAATCACTACCATCCAACCATCAAACGTGTTTGTTTCTCTTCACTACATTGCCCTATTTTCTTATGACTATATTGAGACATTCATGTGAAATTTAACTAAAGCTTGATTTGACTTTAGTCAGTCACATATTATCAGTGAAATGACCTGAACTGAATATCATCTATGAATGATAGCTCATAAGGATTATTCTCCACAATTAGTTAGTTGCAGTCACAGAGGTGTCAAGCACGCCAGCAATCACATCAAACGCAAAAATATCATCCAAAGTAGTAGGTAGTTTATGGCCTTCATCAGACTTCTGATGTATGGATTACATGCTTTGTGAAATGAAATGGCTCAAAATTGCCTCTAATAAACAGAACAAAAATAAGAGGAAGAAGACTGTCCCAATATCAATGCAATGTGCGCAGGAACAAGCGGCTTCATCAGTAGCCTATTGTTGATGGATGTGTTTTTTAAGTGTTAAATTTGCCATAATGACTCAGTTGAAGTCTTATGCTTTTTTTCCCCAGAAGAGTGACAATAGCGTGATTACTGAAAATTAAGATGTAATAACTTATTGTACCAACTAAATATACAGTATTAGGAGTAACACTGCACACAGACTCATGTGGAGTTCAAAGTTTGGAGAGATAATTTGGAGCAGGCCATGCAAAGCCGGAAAAGTAATCAGTAAAATTTTAAAAATAGTTTCTAGAACAGGCAGTGGAGAAAAAAGGGGATATACGGTCCTATCTCTTAGTCTCAGTTAAAATACTTGCTGCAGCATTTTAAACACACTGGAACCGTTCTCCTTCTGTTTGGTTAAGGTAAGTTAACAGGGCACAGTCAGGGCAAGATGAAATAAAACCGTGTGTAATCCCCTCTGTCTCATTAAGTACAAGTTTAATTTTTGCAATGCTAACTAAAGCATGACTGGACAACCTTTTCAATATCTGGCTCAAAATTAAGGTTTGGGTCAAATCGGACTCTCAAGTTCCCTGACGCATTAATATGCTGATTTAAATGGCCAATGGCAGGTCAAATTCAGATGGAAACACACTCATATTCAATAAGAGGGATTTCAGTTGCATCCAAACTATAACATCATTAGACATCCAGTCCTTAAGGTCCATTAATCAGTTGTAAGACTAGAGAGGCCGACTTATTTTATTTACTTGGTTTGACTAAGACGAACAACTGCATATCATCTGCAAAACAATGGAAGAGATACATCCCCTCTGATTATGTGACCCAGAGAAAGCATAAAGGCTACAGAGAAAAGAGAAATAGTCCAAGGATAGAGCCTTGAGGCACACTACTAAGTGACTGAGGACTTTGAGGAAACAACTCCATCCACGGATACAAGTAATTTCCTGCCAGTCCAATAGCAGGAAAAACAGTCTAGAGAAGACCCTGAGACACTAACTCACTTTCTCAGTCTTTCAATGATCAATCATGATCAACAGTATCAAATACTGTACTGAGGTCAAACAGCATTTGCAATGAGCAACAGCCTGCACTGGCATTCATTGTGTTACTTAAAACCTTGACAAGAGTAGTTTTGATGCCATGATAGAGATAGAAATCAGATTGCAACTTACTTCATATGTTATTATTTCCCAATATTTAGTGGAGTTGCCCTGAAATAACATTTTCTGGGACTTGAGAGATGAAAGGTAATTGCTTGGTGTTGGATCAACACATTTTCTTCCCTCCTCTGGAGAACTTGAGTACAGGTCTTAAAATATTCAGCTATACACACGGAGAAAAAGGAGCTGTTTATAATAGAGAGCAAGCTGGGTCCAACTGCTTCAAAACATTTCAAGAGGAATTTAGTTGGTACAAGGTCCAAGGGGCCGGAAGACAGTCTTGTGTGAAACAGCGTTCAGTAGTTTCAGTGGTAGACATTGGCCTAAACCAACTAAGTATCTCAAAAAGGACATGGCACATTGGTCAAATAAATGTGGCAGGAAATTCCAAACCTGATGTACCTAATCTTATCTAAAAAGGTGAAAAACTAGTAGTCAGCATGTGGGAAAAAAACTGACAAAGAGCACGGTTCACAAGGCACTCAACTGTATTGAATAAGAACTGGGAATTACGCTTATTTGTAGGATTAGCTTTGAAAGATAATGTGCTCTTACATCTGTAAAGAAAGGTTAAAGAAAAGGAATAACTTCTCCATATAGACTATTCATAATGGACCAGGAGCTTACTGTTTTTCCACTTCTCTTCATCTCATCACAATCACATTTAAGGCAACAGATGCTTTCATTTATCCAAGGGGATATTCAATACAGATGGATTTGGATCTTGCTCTCGTGAAGCAATAGCATCTGAGGTTGAGGAACAAAGATTAGAAGATTGAAGCAATTTAATAGATCATTTGGGTACGATAACTAAGCCAAAGAAGTACTTTATTTGCAAACAGAATGTAAAACTTATGGGCACTTTTCCCACTAAATATGTGAGAGCAACTATTAGACTTCTAATAGTTTGTGACTTCTCAAGTCACAAAATATAAAATCTTTTAACAAAAAAACAAAAAAAAAAAGAAAGAACACATTTTTAGACCAAAAGTAGAACATAAATCCAGGGTGTGGCCATAATTATGGGTAGGATCACACATAAGCCCCTCAAATATAACAAATTTGTTACCTGCTTATGCACTACATCTAAATCAGTTTTTAAAAACAACAGCTAGTCCACCTCTGCAGCCAGTATTCCTCTGGAAGCTGAAAAAAATCATAATCTGGGTGACAGTTCAATCAGCTGGCTTTGCTAAGACATCCAACAGCTAGGAAAAAAACGTCCAACTTTACAGATATCATAAAAGCATTTAAAATAAAAGTCTTCTTGGAGACAAACCTCATGTCAAGAAGAGCCAGCATCACATCAGCAGTCTGAGGAGCAAAGCGGTCTGATTCACTGGACTGGAGGTACTATCTATATGGGGCATCCTTTCTGTAGGTAGTGACTGCAGTGAGAGGCCCGAAACTAATAACACCTGGGATGTGGTGGGAAATTGAAAACATAAACGCACTGTATAGGGGAGAAGGTGATGACCTATTGTTTGGCTCCTACCTTGTATGGGTGTCAGGGAGGAAAGTTCTTACAAGAATTCAAGAAAAGTTCCATGTTCCATGCCAGGAGATGTTTTCCTGCTCTGTTTGGATGCAGGCGATCCCAGGCAAAAAGGTCTGGCCTGTTCAAAAACGTTGCAAAGGTGTCAACAAATGGAGTCCCTAGCAAGCAGCAGCAGGCTCTTAGACGGACATACACCTGACAAACAAAGCTGAACTTCACATCACAGAAGGGGGGTGAGGGTAATAGTGCCAAAATAATGCACTGTCTACCAGAGTCCAGGAGTATATTGACAAGGGTTTTAAAATTGTCAAATGTCATTTGATCCGACATGCACAATGATGTCTGAGGCAGCAGTGTGTTCACGTAGTAGTCTGGGGAGTGTGGTGTTGATCTCCAGAACCGAGGCGCCAGGTTAAGAGACAAAAGCCATGCACCAAAGAAAGACACACGGGCTTCACTGGGGTTGAAGCAAGAGACAAGGCCACGTCTTCCTACTGGTTCCCACAGCAATTGCTTTGGAATTGGAGTAGGAACGGACTATTTGGACGGAGGTTTATGCGAGGAGAACCTCTCCAACACCTGGAAGCTATGTCCAGCCACAGATCGGCCTCAGGAGGGAGACAAGAGGAGCGGCTACAATTCAGCCTTTCCTCCCAGGCAGTGGACCACGGCTCCGGGCCGAGTTTTCCAATGTTGGTTGTGGTGGGGTCAGTCAAAGGGACATGGTCTCCAAGCTAGCAACCCTCTAGTTTGGAGAGACAGCTGCAAGTGGGGCAAACAAATTTTCATCTTCTTTAATTCTGCAAAATGTAGTGATCTGACTCTCAAGGAAACTTAAGAAAAAAAAACTAAAATGGCTTAAACACTTAGGAGGAGAAAGAGGTGAGGGAAAAAGCAAAGACATTGCATAAATAAAATCAAAACTTAAGTTAAAGAATTACAAATGTAGAGTAAGGCAAGATAAAATCAGTGAAAGAAGACCAGGAAAATCTTAAAAAGCAAAATAATAAAGGAGCAACATGGCCAGACAGAATTGTAAAAGCATAAAATTAAACCAGTTAACCAGTTGGCTAAATATTCAAGTTCTTTTTTGTTAATTGAATGGGTATAGAGGGTATAGGTAAATTTGATGTGGATTCCCAACCCCCACATCAGTGACTGCCTGACAGTCAGTCACCTTTATTTATATAGCACATTTAAAACAACAGCAGTTGACCCAAAGTGCTTCACAGTCAAGACAAACAACAGCATACAATTAAAATAACAGCACAAAAAAACAGTGACAGTTGGGACATACAGCCCAACCCTAATGGTAAACAATCCAAACTTCACATACCTGTTTGCAAGGAGGCCAAAAAGTGCATGCAACGTTAGATCATGCTCATCGTCATGACAAATTGGCAATTTTTATCAAGTGGCCATTAATAGGAATTTTGGGCTTGAAAATTCATAAACACTTAATATTAGCATATGCTCGTCATTTGCAGCTTCAGTCTAAATATTTCCCTTTCAATTGTCAAAATACATAAAAATCTAGCAAATGCTTTTTTTTAAGCAGTGACGCATAACACATATTTTGCCAAATAGTACAGACCATTAGTTAGGGGCTTCTGGATGGAAAAAGAGTAATAATACATGCTTTCCAATGAAGAAATGTAGCACCATTATCAGCTTTCAGCTTTATTGTACTTAGCAAAGCTGAAAATCAAATTTATCAGTCTCTCAGTCTTGTTACTTATGATTTTAGTGCTGGGGAAACGGACTGTGAAAGCCTAATTTAGTCTGGTGTCAGCGCTATATTCCATATGAGCATTGCCATAAGTGCATCCCTAAAACAATCAATCAACACAGGCCTATATACTGCAGCCTGAAGCTCTAGTTAGCAGCAGCCTAGATACCAAATTATATCAGACTGTGTTTTAGACCTACATACAAGGTTTTTCTTCCCATATGTTCATCAGTAAGTTTTTATTCTGTAATGAAACAAATAAAGAATAAAGAGAGATTATGTGCTGTCAGTTCAGCCCAGTCTGCTATGGTACATAGTCATTATGGTTGAGAGGAATTATATTGCGTGCCAAATCAGCCTCCATCACCCCCCCCCCCCCCCTTCTCTCTCTCTCTCTCTCTCTCTCCCACAAACCTCCTCCTATTTGCCTTGCTGTTTTACCCTCCATCTCTCTGCTCTATTCACTCAC